>JAKUCV010007165.1:42399-140970 GCA_028386065.3 Turnera subulata
GCAGCTGAACGTCTCCCTGAGGAAGATCAGGTCGGCGGTGGCACAAATTGAACTGGCGTGCGCGGAGCTGTTCCCACACCTGAGGAACGTCCAGAATCTTGTAAAAGATCTTGAGAAGCAAGTAGCTCCGTAGAGCACTTCTTCTCCTATTGTAAAACTTTATTATGAATAAATAAAATGAGTTTCCTTTTAAATCAAAAATTCTTATATTATGAATTCTCTTGTTAAGATGTGAAAAATCATATTTAACTGAAAAAACAAAATATTTAAAACGTAACAAAATCGTCATGAATGAAAATAAGATCGAACACAATGATTGTTAAAAACAGGACCGATAAAACGAATTATAACCGACATAAAGAAATTAAAAATAAAACAAAACTCTTTTAACAAAATCAAAACAAAAGAAATTAAAACAAGATATGTTTTCATGTTCGGCGCTCTAGTTCGATCGTGTCTATTCTCAATCCTGAGAAACGTGACACGTACAGTTAACGGTGACGTTGGTTAACCTCGTGAAGAAGACATCCATTAACTGGCAAGACGATGATCACGGGAACGTCCTACGTCCCGCGATGGACGCGTTACCCACTTGTTCACAATTTCCGCATAAGCCAAAACGTCTGTCAAGGCTCGTATCTCTCCACGATGTCCGAACAGCTGTGAGCTTGTCGCACATGCACTCTGCTCGAGATACGGCCCCATCCGTCTAGCCTTAACGGTCACGGATGCATGTGATAAAAGATGCAAGAAAAGTATAGCAAGACCATAAAAACAAAAGACAAGGTAGCCAGAGCGAAAGAAAATCAAGAAGTGGAAAAAGGCTGAAAAACTCTGGCATGGGTCCGAAACACGCGTAAAGTGACAAAGCATTTAATAAAGCAACGGTAAAATTCAAAAAGAAAATCTTGAAAATCAAAAAAAAAACGGTAATCACGCTCCCCATAAGAATATAAAAGGAGCGGTGAAGTGTAAATCACCAAAAGCATAAAAAAGCAACAAAACGCTCAGAAAAACAAAACACAACGCTCCAAAAACAAAATACTCACTCGCCCAAACACGATGCCTGCTCCATCTTCAGTCTTCTTCGTCGAAGGTGCCAATCTCGGCAGAAGGAATCGTCTGGCCTACAGCATGGTCAACGAACGTGCAGAGGAGCTACCGAACGAGCTCGGTAGGATGCCACGCCTAGTTTTCGTCGACGAACTCTACTCGTCGCGGTTCTTCGTCACTCCCATGGAAGAGGTGTTCTTCCTAGAGGACCATGGGACACTGAGGACTTCATACTACGGCTCAGCAAACTCTGTGATGTTCTTCATCTCGGATAGGCTTCAAGAGTTCAACCTGGAGTCCACTTGCCAAACTGTGGAGCAAGGCGCTTACTACCAGCTCTCAATGACAGCCCAGAGCATACCCAGAATGACTCGGCTACCTCCAACCTGGCCAAAGGTACGACTACTGGTGTGGAACTGCAGAGGAGTTGCAAGGCGTGCTCAAGAGTTCTCGCGAACCCTGAGGGACTTGAAGAACCAGTACAAGCCCAATATGGTTCTTCTGACGGAGACGCAGTGGCAACCACGAGACGATCACAGTCTGATTCCACTCCGATTCCCTCAAGCTAACCGGTTCGAGATTCCTGGTCAGCGCGACAGAGGCGGCATGTGGCTTTCTTGGAGCGACAGGGTCACGGTCAACGTCAACAGTGACGCAAACAGCTTCCGTGTCAACGTCGTTGCGAACCGTTAGTTGTATTTTCTATTTTTATAAATTATCAAAAATCTATGTATTTTTTTTTTCCTTTTTGTAAAATATCAAGTATCAATGTACTATTTCCCTTTGCAATCAAAATATTAATATTTCCCTTTATATCTAAATATCGATACTATCAATAATATTTGTATTTTCGCATATTATGGCATCATTACCTCTTATGTGTATGTTCCGCGACAGCTGGCGTCCCTTGACTGGATCCATAATGCACTAACTAAATGATGTAAAATAATAACCAACTGGAGCGCACTATGCAAACAAGACAACAACACACATAGACTGCCCGACAAGACCTAACGCCCGCTCCGCTACCAAAATGAAACGCCCCGACCCGTATTTACCGTATACAGTAAACACGTGCCGGAACTGTGACAACCCAGCCCAACAAGGCCTAGCATACAGTGTATTAAGCATAACCCTGGCTCAACAGCCCAAAAGTATAAACTACAATATGGCCCTACGGCCCAACATCAATAACATCAATAAAAACGAAAATGGCCCAACAACAATAACAATATGCACAGCGGAAGTCTTAAACTCACTAACACTGTATGCGACACATGCAATCTATAGATCCAAGCCTGTCCAAGGGAAATGCTGCAGCCTGTCTGGAATGCACTAAGCCTGTACATGAAACAACTCATCCTACGGGATGAAACCCCACAGGCGAGGGGTGAGTCCGAAACGCTCACCGACGAAAGATAAACAGTGATATATTCAACCATAACACTTTCGAAACAAACACAACTATCACAACAACAAGCACAAACAAACACATCACAAGGATACTACCATAACAACTAACACATACCACACGACAAGGAATCCAACTCAAACATCACGATAGAGGAATCATAATAAATCATGTCAAGCACATCATAATCAATACTGAACCAAGACCCAAAGAACACTTATTAATTTTATTACCAATTTTATCTTCCGGGCCCCGTCACTGGACAAGCTAGGGTCGTACCTGGTTATTAACTAATTCTGGATGCCAGGCCCCACCACAATCCGGGATCAACATCCCCATATCTCAAATCCGGGATCAACATCCCAATATCTCAAATCCGGGATCAACATCCCAATATCACAAATCCGGGGTCAACACCCCAATATCACAAATCCGGGGTCAACACCCCAACCAACAAACCCTCTGGCAAGGCACCACAGAACTAGTCTCTAACCATCTAGTCGTACCACTACTTTCCAAGTGACAATTACATCATCGTCTCAATATCAATCCAATTCCATTTCCAATACTCATTATTCATTTCTCAATTATCCACATTGACCAGTTCATCATTATTCTCAACACAGTATCACAATTCCAATATCACAGTCCAACATCATCATCAATATTCCTCAGGTTAATCCACAATCACATTCAATCAACAACCTCATGTCACCAATTATTCACAAATAGCAGTTCAACAATATTTCCAATACAACATACACAGGTCTAACACGATTCAACAACAACAACAACATCAACAATTCCACAGCAACCCAGTAACAGTCAACAGTCATTCCAGCAAATCAAACAACAACAAAATACACACACAGCATTACGGGCACATATCAAGGTTTATCCATCCTCACCTGGTATGTCTCTGAAACTGCTATCCGGTCAACCTCGATACCCTATATGTATACACATAGCAACACAATCATTTATAATGCACTGACAAGAGGATTATGCATGATGCCGGTTTTAGAAATCGTTATACGGCTTGCCTTATATCCAATTTCTTTATTATGAAATTAACCTCTTTATTCATTATACCGTTTATACTTAACTTCAAATTAAATCCTATCGATATTCTAATTATTCTTAATTTTAAATCAAAACCAAATCCGAAAGTTCAAGCCGATATCCCGGCCCATTGGTCTCTTAAGATAAGAGAAATCATAAACATATTAAAATACGTTTATAAACACGTATATTTACACATAAATCGATACTAGATTAAACATATATCTAGTGTGACCATATTTATACATAGATAGTACGTAACTCCTATTTAACCTTATGTTTATATTTATGCGATAAATCAAGTTGTAACTTCATTATTTAGCCAAACATAAATTTAGTAGGATACGTATATATAATCATTTATACACATGTGCTTATAATTCATAGGTATTCATATTTATATTTTTAGTTTATATTTGACATTTAAATCGAGTAAATAAGTATAATTGGGCCTTTAATTATTAAGAGTCCAGATATAAATTAAGTAAATACTATAGGTCTTCCTAATAATCCAACACAAAATAAAATTATAAATCGAATTACAAAACATAAATGGAATTAAAGGTTATTATTTGATTAATTAAACTAAATCTTTATTTTAATTAAAACAATTAAGAGTCCGGGTTCATTAACGTTCTTAGTCCGTTAGAATGTATCCGTCCCGAGAACATGTGCCTCCGCACATCGGCCCGTTTCCGAGCCCATTTGTGCACCGAGCCCAAACCCGAGCCCATGGTAAAGGTGAGTCCGAGGAGTTACCAAAACAACTCGTCCATCGAGTCCCATTTGTTGAAGAACGCACTGTTCACGCCGGAGTTGCCCGGGTCTCGTCGGAAAATTCCCGGGACTGTCGGAACCTCGCCGGGTTCCGGCCAAACACTGTTCACGCAATCCCCAATACGCCCACTGCTCACTGTTCGTCACCCTACAGACCACCAAGCAGAGCAAAAGCAAGCCAAATACCAACTACTCCGCCAGAGCAACAATACGGTTAGCAACACCACAACAAACTACCATCGTCCATCTACCACCATCACCTTCTGTCTCCGGCTACACCCATGAGCCAACGTCAACACACACACCAATTCAATCCATCACCAAGCGCAGCCAAAACACAGCAACCAAGACCCGATTAGTAACGGGTTAAGAAAAAGATAGTGGAAGGGAAAGGGGAAGGGGTCGGCTCGGGTCTTACCCACACAGCCCGAGGTCAGCGACAGGCGCGGCGGAGACAACGTTGCAGAGGAGGGAGAGGACGAGTCTCGGCCGTGACTCGGGTGTCGATGGCGACGATCCATGGCGGCGGCGGTCACGGCTTGGGAACCAGTTGGCAGTGACGGCGAAGGGAAGAGGAAGATGGGGAGGAGATGGCCGTGGGCGGCGCGTCGCGAGTTGTTGCAGTGGAGGACGGCGCGGCGACGGCAGCAAGGAAGGAGAAACAGGGGAGGAAGGAAGAGGAGAAGGGAAAGGAGGCAGGGAGGATGCAGGGGAGAGGCGCCGGTGGCGGTCGGATTTGAGGGAAGCAGAGGAGAGTGAGATCGGGTCTCCTGTGCTCGTCTTGGGTTGGTGGCGGCTTCGCGGTGAAGGAGGAGGAAGAAGAAGCAGGAAGTGGGTGGTGGTGTGGCCGGCGGTGGCGATGTCTGGTGGGGAGGAGAGGAGCAAGAGAAGGAAAAGGAAAAGGGGAGATGGGGCAGAGGAGCATGAGGATGTTGGAAGAGAGGAGGGGATTAGTGAAGAGGTAGGGAAGAAGACAAAAAAGAAAAGTGAGGAAGAGATGGGTGAGGGGCCGGCGGCTGGGAGAGAAAAAAAAAAAGAAAATGGTGGAGGCGGCTGAGAAGAAAAGAAGGAGAAGGAAAGAAAGAAAAAAGAAAAGAGAAAGGAGAAAGAAAAGAAAGAAGGAAAAGAAGAAAAAGAAGAGGGAAGAGAAGTGGGACCCACACGGCTGGGGAAAAACCGGGAGAGAGAAGAAACGTTGTCGGGAAAGAGGAAGAGGAAGGAAAAAGAAGGAAGAAGAGTGGCTCGGGCAACCACATTCGGCTGGTCCGGATTCTCGTGTCGGAATCCCGTAAACGCAGGGATACTCCCGTCTTTCCGAAAAATCCCGTCCCGAGTCCAAAAATTCAACTTGGGCTCGGAAAATCCGATTAATCCTCCTGAACGTCGTCCAAGTCTCGGAACTGAAAACCGAGGCTCGGTTAGTTAGGAAGATACTTCCGAGCGCGGGAAAACTCTCGTTTTCGAAAAACGACTACCGATTTACCCCGAATTAATTACCCTAGATTAATTCAACAGTAAAACACGGTAAAACGACTTTTACAGTCCCGGTAAAAATCAAAAATTTTACCCGGGCTGTTACACCTTAGCCGATTATCAGTTATGGAATTGCTCAACAGATTCCAAGTCCGGTTCCTCAGGTAACTGCTCGTTATCAACTCCTATATAACAATTAATAAATGCTCACATAAGATGCACATAATATGCCATGAGATGTTGTAACGGAAAATTAAATATCATGCCGGTATACTTCTTTGACAATACTCTTTCCAAAATATTTTTATGAAAATATTTACCATTTTCCAAAATATTACCTATATATTGAAAAGTAACGTCATAGTATTATATATATTCTTTCCAAAGGTAGTTCCATAATTTTCTAGAAAAATAATGATAATCCGGAAAATATAATCACAGTATATGCCTTTCTCTAAATAAACATAATAATAATTTTTCAAAACAAAATATAATTATCTTAATTTCAAAGAATCAAGTATATGTATATTTTTTCCAAAATACCATAATTAAAGCTTACCCCTTTTTTCTCAAAAATATATTTTTCCAAAATAATTATATTCCCCAAAAAGAAAAATACATATATATATATTTCTTTTTTTAAAATCCGGACTGGGCTGTGAACAATGCCGGCCCAGACCCTGCACAGTGCCAAGTCTAGGCCCGTGCAGAGCCCAGCAGCACAGCCAGCCCAAGCCACAAGCCCAAAACAAAAACCCAAACCCAGAGACACTGTTCGCGACCCGACCAGAAGAAACGGGTCGAAGCGAACCCCACCACACCTTTGGGTTGCAGCGGCGGCGGCGCCTCAAACGTGAGGAAAGGATGAGCGAGCATAGCAGCGGCATCGGGCGGCAGAAAAGAGGCGCGGCGTCGTCGGCAGGAGGCGGTTGGCGGGGGGAAGACAGATCTGCGGGTCAGCAATCGGGTCAACGCCTCCTGGCGGCGCGTCAACCGGCGAAAAGGAAGGGAAGAGGCGGCAACAAGTCGGCAACGATGTGAGGAAGGTCATGGTGGCGGCCAGGGGCGGTTCCAGGATTTTTAGTTAGGGGGGGCGAGTTTATACGAAAAAAACTAAAATTTAAAATTTTTTGATAAATAAAATAATAGTTTTTTCTTAAAAAAATTAAAATTTTTTTGGACATACTAACACAAAATAATTAGTATAAAACATTATTTATTGTAAAATATTTTTGAATAAAATAAAAAAGATTATCGCCTTTTCGATGCACAAATTTAAAAATAGAAGAAACTGTATATTGGATAAAAATTGTAAAAAATATTATTTAGCTTATCCTAAAATATAATTTATATCAACTACATCCGTTGCACATGAATATAAAAGTTGTGAACATACTGAAAGAAAATAAAAATAATAATTTAATGTAACTTAAGTAAATAATTAATTGAAATCATATATTGAATATCGTTTTTATTCTCAATCAGTTAAAAAGAAACAATGGAGACTTCGATAATTGTTGAAAATAAAGCACTTCTCAATTTTTTTTTATGAGAATCAAATAATTTAGATTTCAAAAAACTTGGTTAGGGTGAGACCCTAACAAACAGTACAGCCAGGTTCAAGATATACAGAAAAAAAAATAGATTGTACAATAAGCAAAGGAGAAAAGCAACTATGCTCACATTTTTTGAAATGAAGCAATACATTTTTAGCATTCAAAAAATGCAATAAGTTTTTATGCAATTGCACAACCTCCAGTGAAGCGCCCCGACCCGTATTTATCGTACAGGGTAAACACGTGCCAGAACTATTCTTATTACAGTAGCAGACAGTACATAAGATGCAAAATACAATACAAGGCAAACCCAAATACAACATCTGTCGCCCGATCCTGGGAACCATAATTATAATCAATACACTCCAATCCAACCATCAGCAGAGGAAATATGTTACAACAACAAGACAAAATACAGTAACAACAGCAGCAGAGAATATCCTCAACAGCAACAACACAATAGAAAAACAAGCAGCAGAAGTCTTAGAATGAGATGCACGGACGTATGGATCCAGGGTCTGGTGGAGTAGAAACAGCAGCTGGCCGAACCACGTACCTGTACTACGAGCAACTCATCCTACGGGATGAAACCCCGCAGGCGAGGGGTGAGTCCGAAGTGTTCACCGACCAAGGATAAACAGTAATATGCAGGCAAGCATAATACTTCCAAAGAAAATGCTAGCAAAAGACCAATCAAAGATTCAACCAGATCATGACTGAGCCAAGACCAAAAGACAATATAATTTCAAATTTTATCTTCAAGGCCCTGCCACTGGACAAGCTAGGGTCGTACCTAGTTATTAACATGTTCTGAGTGCTAGATCAAACCAAGAGAGCCCAAGGATCGACATCCCAAAAATAGATCCCAGGAATAGACATCCCAAAAATATAACAAACCGGGATAGACATCCCAAGTATAGACATGCTACCTCAAAACAGTCTCTAACCATCGAGTTGTACCACTACTTTCCAAGTGACAATAAAGTCGTCAACACAACTTCCAATTATCCAATTATCTCAGGTTATCCACAATCAATAGATCAACAACAATAGCAGTAACACCACAACCAAACTCAACGAACTCAGCAGTTCAATCAAGCAGATAATTATCAGAGAAACAAACACAGTATTATGTGCAACATATCAAAGGTTATCCATCCTCACCCTAGCTGATTTTCCTACTTCTGAAAGTCCTCGAAATGTCTCGGCTCTGGTCCCTCGGGATACTGCTCGTTATCAGCTCCTATATCAAACAATAATATATGCACACATAAGATGCACAATCGTGATATGCAAATGGTAACTAATACTGTAAACCGCAAAGTAAAACACGACGCCCACTCGGTGATCATCTCCGGTTACGTTCCGTAGTCATCATAATTCACCAATCACTATTCATGTGTCAAAATACCATACTATACTTATACCCGGTTATTATTCCGGTATAATACTTTGTTAATACCCTTTCCAAAATATTAAAAATAATTATTACTATCACTTATTTTCTTTTCCAAAAATTATAGTTACCATAAAATATTCTTTTTAGAAATTAGTCAGGCATCTATATATATTTTCCGATAAAACATTTACATAGTATATATCCTTAAGAGTATTTACTATAATCATGTTATAATTATCTTATTTTCTTGAAAATATTATAACAAGATATTTACTTCATTTATTTTCACAAAATATAACCATATACTATATATTTATATTTTCCAGAAAATATATAACCCATATTATATATTTTTTCCAGATTATATATCCCTATTATTATTATTTTATTATTTTCTTTAATTATCTCGGACTGGGCTAAGGTTCAAGCCCAAGGAGGTTCAGCCAATAATTATACTAGGCCAACTCACAAAACAAGCCCAGATGAACAAGACCTCACACCCAAGCCCACCATCACATCCAGCCCAGGTAGGCACTCGAGTCAACCCGACCCAAGGTCACGACCCGGTGATGTGAGCTGGTGACTCGGGTATCTGGGTTGTCTTCAACCCGTGCTCACCTTGAGCAGCGACGGCAGCGGCGGCTGAGCAAGGCACGGGCGACAATGCGTGGGCGGCTGTAGGAGCGGGTCTGACGACGCGAAGGAGGCGGCAGCGGCGGCACGTCGCGAGGGAGGAAGGGAGATGGGGCGGACAGGCGAGGCGACGAAAACGAGGCACGGCCGAGGTAGAAAAGTGATGGCGGTGACGCGCTGGTGGTTATTGCTACAGTTCGCTTCGGCGTCGCGTGAGGTGGAGGCGGCGAGGAGAAAAAGATGGTGGCGAGGGTGGCGCGCATAGTGAAGGTGGTCGATGGTGGTGGCGGCCGGCGGTGTGGTGTGGTGTGTTTATTATTATTTTTTTATTTTTTTTTCTTTCTCTTTTTTTGGTTTTAGCTTTGTGAAGAAGGGAAGAGAATGAGTTTTCTCGGCAGTGGATTTGCAGAAGAAAAGATGATGGTGTTTGTGCACTGGGAAGCTGGTGAAGACACGGGTTAAAAAAATGCTTATCACAGGTTACATAGGAGAAGACACGGGCGACACAAAAAAGAGGCGGCAGCAGCCTCAATTATGCACTACTGTGCAGCATGTGAGGCGTGTCCCGTCCGGACCAAAAAATAACTATAATACCCCCTTGACTTTATTTCTGGTCCGTTATCTCGGGAATAAACCTGACTTTTCTCGAGATTCCTGGACCCGAAAAATACCAACTAGGACGTGGGGTAAGGGTCGGTTTCAGAATCCGATGCATAATTTACCCTGAAATAATTACCCAAGATTAATTTCATAAGGTAAATTACTGTACAAGGCATTTTACAATCCCGGTAAAAACATAAATTTTACTCGGGCTGTTACAGTCTACCCCTCTTAAAAGAATTTTGTCCTCGAAATTCATTCCTATTCTGTGAAGAGATGCGGATACTAGGACCGCATGTGTTCTTCAACTTCCCATGTAGACTCGTTAGCGGAATGCTTACTCCACTTGACCTTTACCATGGGAATGGTACGGTTCCGCAACTGCCGAACTTCTCGAGCAAGATTCTGTTCCGGCACTTCTGTGTAGGTAAGGTCCTCTGCTACCTCAACATCCACTGGGACCACAATATGACTAGGGTCCGATCGATATCTCCTCAGCATAGAGACATGGAACACGTCTTGAATACGTGATAGCTCATCAGGTAAGGACAACCTGTAAGCTAGTGGTCCAATTCTCTCCACAATCTCATAGGGTCCTATATGTCTTGGGCTCAGCTTTCCTCTCTTGTCGAACCTAATCACACCCTTCCAAGGTGCTACTCTGAGGAAAACCTTCTCACCAACATTATACTCCATCTCACATCGGTGTTTGTCGGCGTAGCTCTTCTACTGATCCTGAGCAGCTCTCATACACTGTCTCACCATCTGGATCTTGTCAACTGTCTGTTGGACTAGATCCGGTCCAACGATCAGTCTCATACCTTCTTCATCCCAACATACTGGACTTCTACACTTCCTTCCATAGAGGGCCTCAAAAGGTGGCATACCAATGCTGGAATGGTAGCCGTTGTTATACGCAAACTCTGTCAAGGGTAGATACTTATCCCAACTCCCACTGAAGTTGAGTGCGCAAGCCGTCAACATGTCCTCCAGCGTCTGTATGATCCTCTCAGACTGTCCATCTGTTTGAGGATGAAAAGCAGTGCTGAAGCTCAACTTGGCTCCCAAAGCTGCTTGTAAGCTCTTCCAGAAACGTGATGTGAATCTCGAATCTCTGTCTGAGACTATAGACTTTGGAATCCCATGTAATCTCATAACCTTAGCAACATACTTACCCGTCAATGTGTCCATGGTGTCGGTTTGGCGGATAGGTAAAAAATGAGCCGATTTTATTAATCGATCAACGATGACCCAAATAGCATCATGCTGCCTCCAAGTCATCGGTAAACCAATCACAAAATCCATGGTGATCATCTCCCATTTCCATTCCGGCACTATCAACGGTCTCATCTTCCCTGCCGGAGCCTGATGTTCAGCTTTCACCTGTTGGCAAGTAAGACATCTTACAACATACTCAGCTACATCCTTCTTTATACGAGGCCACCAGAAATGGCTCTTCAGGTTCTGATACATCTTGGTGCTTCCAGGATGCATCGCTTATGGCGTCATATGACCTTCATCCAGGATCTGACTACGCAAATTACTGACATTGGGTACACATACCCGTTTCCCAATCATCAGTGATCCATCATCAGCTATATGAAACTTGTCTTCTTTTCCCTCCTTACTCTTTCCTTTAGTTTGACCAGGTCGGGATCTCTATCTTGTAACTCCACTATCCATCCTCTCAAGTTGGACTTGACACTTATGTGTGCCAGCAAAGCTCCTGTATCATCAATTGTCAAGCCAACTCCCAGCTTCCTTAACTCAATAAGCGAGAGCATCGAGTAACTAATGGAAGTATCCTCTGGTTGTCTCCGGCTCAAGGCATCAGCTACCACATTAGCCTTTCCTGGGTGATACTCGATAGTACAATCATAATCATTAAGCAACTCAACCCAACATCTCTGTCGTAGGTTAAGCTCCTTTTGAGTCATGATGTACTTAAGACTCTTGTGGTCAGTGAAAATTCGACACTTCTCTCCAAATAAATAGTGTCTCCAAATCTTCAGAGCCAAGATCACAGCTGCCATCTCAAGATCATGCATCGGATAATTCTTCTCATGAGTCCTCAAGTGCCTAGAGGCGTAGGCAATCACCCGTCCTTCTTGCATCAGCATGGCTCCTAAACCAAGTCCCGATGCATCACAAAACAACACATACTCAACTCCGGGCTTCAGTACTGTTAGAATCGGTGCTGTGGTCAGCTTCCTTTTAAGCTCTTCAAAACTCTACTGACATTCTGGGCTCTAAACAAACGCCTGTTCCTTCCTTAATAGCTTGGTCATGGGACTAGCTATCAAAGAAAAACCTTCGATGAACCTCCGATAGTATCCTGCAAGACCAAGAAAACTTCTGACTTCGGATACATTCTTAGGTGGTTCCCATTCCAACACGGCCTTCACTTTGGCAGGGTCAACCTTTATCCCATCCCTGCCTACCACATGTCCGAGGAAAGAAACTTCTCCAAGCCAAAATTCACACCTGCTGAATTTGGCATACAGCTGCTTCTCCCGTAACCTTTGAAGCACTATCCTCAAATGCTCTTCGTTCTCTTCCTTGCTCTTAGAGTAGATGAGGATATCGTCGATGAAGACCACAACAAACTTGTCCAAAAACTCGTTCAAGACCAAGTGCATCAAGCACATGAACACTGCTGGTGCATTGGTCAATCCGAACGGTACCACTGTGAACTCGAAATGACCATACCGTGTGCGGAAGGCAGTCTTCGGTATGTCTTTCTCTGCAATCTTGATCTGGTGATACCCAGACCAAAGATCAATCTTGGAAAACACAGTGGCTCCTTGTAACTGGTGAAACAAGTCATCAATCCTAGGCAGCGGGTACTTGTTCTTAACTGTCACCATGTTCAGCTGGCGGTAGTCTATACACATCTGCAAGCTACCATCCTTCTTCTTTACGAACGGAACTGGTGCACCCCATGGTGATGTACTAGGCCTGATAAAACCCTTTTCTAACCGCTCATCCAACTGCTTCTTCAGCTCTTGGAGCTCTGTTGGTGCCATCCTGTATGGAGCCATCGATATGGGTGTGACTCCTGGCATTAGGTCGAAGATATACTCAACCTCTCTGTCGGGTGGCAAACCTGGCAGATCATCTAGGAAAACATCAATGAACTCCCGCACCATTGATATATCTCCCGGGGTAGGATCCCGTGTATCTTCACTTGTGATGTGGTTCAATAAAACATCTGGACCATGCGGCTTCACTCCAAACTCCTGCATAGCAGAGATGCTACACGTGGCAGCAGCTTTCCTATTACCTATTACCAAAACCTGTCGTCCACCATCGGAAATCAGCAACACTTCCTTGGTTCGACAGTTCACCATGGCATTATACCTTGACAACCAATCCATCCCTAGGATTATGTCGAATCCCCCCATGTTCATCACGATCAATCATGCTAAGAAAACCTCGTCATCATATGAAAGGAGAACATCCTTGCACACTTGTGTTAACCTCACCACTATGCCCGCGGGTAACTTAACCCTCAATGGACATGCTAAGCTCTCTTCCTTACAGCTATGTTGTATAGCAAAACTCTGAGCGATAAAAGAATGCGTAGCACCAGGATCAATCAAAGTATATGCAATACTACCGAAAGTTGTAAAGGTACCTGCAATAACATCAGCATTCTCGGGATCATCCTCAGCCGTGATCACAAATGCCCTCGGAGTGGCTGCACTCTGGTTCTTGGCTGACTGTGTCCGAGTAGGAGCAGCTCCTCTTCCATGGCCTTGGCCAACTCGAAACCACTGGGTACGTTGGCCACTGATGCTTGTACGGTTTGAGCAAGAACAGAAACTCCAGATCCTCCCAACCTAGGACATGAACTCCGGTAATGCCCAACTTCATTGCACTCAAAGCACCTTACCCTAGTCAGAGGAGGTCTAGGGCGAGTGTCTCCGGATGAAGTCCCTCCAGATTGGGTCCATGAACTCCCACGATTGTTGTTGTAGCTGTTGCTTCATCCTCGACCCTGAGATGCTGGCATGGATTGAGTCTGTCCATACCCTGACCAGTTATCGGCGCTCTGGAACCTCTTGTTCTGATTCCCAGCACTCTGTGCAAATTTCCTCTTTCGAACTTCTTCTATCTCTCTCTCGTTCCCTATCCAGATGACTTCTGCTCGAAGTGCATCTGCAAGCATATCTTGGTAAGTCTCATAAACTTTGCACCCCATGACTGTCTGGATGCAGGATCGCAAACCATCCCAGAAATGCTTGCATCTGGCCTCTGGTGTGGACACATATTCTGATGCGTAGATGGATAAATGATCAAACTGGATCTCATAGTGACTGTCCGATTTGCTGTCGCAGACTCAGAAATTCTCGCTTGAGCTGGTCCTGGTAAACATCTGTGACAAACATCCTTTGAAACATCTCAGTAAACTATGTCCAAGGCATGGTGACTGGTTTCGCCATGTCACATGTTGCCGAATCCCACCAATCCACAGCAACATTGCGAAACATGGATGCAACATACCTAGCCCACCTGTCATCTGTGCATCTCAGCTTCAACATCACTCGATGAGCTTGACGAAGCCATTCGTTAGCTGCCTATGGGTTAGTAACCCCTGTAAAGGCATCAAGACCTAGCTTAGACAGCTTGGTGTAAACAGGGTCCTCAACAGGTCCTTGATTCTCTTGTTCACGAGCTCCCCTGGCCTCCAAACTGGCATCCCTAGCGTCCTGATGCTGTAAGATCTGCGCCATGGTGTGCATCATCTGTGTTGTGTCCGCTGGTACTACCGGGGGTACTTGTCCACCCACGACTGGTTCGGCTGGTCAACTGATACTTGGTCATCTTCCAAACGCTGCTCAGCATGCTGGTTTCCTCCCACCGGATCCATTCGTACCTATATGAGACTATATGCATGCATGTTATAAACTATGCACATATAGGCAACAAACAAGCACAATTATCACCCTAAGGACCTACTGCCTGCTCCACTACCAAAATGAAGCACCCCGACCCGTATTTACTGTACAGGGTAAACACGTGCCAGAACTATTCTTATTACAGTAGCAGAAAGTACATAAGATGCAAAATACAATACAAGGCAAACCCAAATACAACATCCGTCGCCCGATCCCGGGGACCATTATTATAATCAATACACTCCAATCGAACCATCAATAGAGGAAATATGTTACAACAACAAGACATAATATAGTAACAACAGCAGCAGAGAATATCCTCAACAGCAACAACACAATAGAAAAACAAGCAGCGGAAGTCTTAGAATGAGATGCACGGAGGTTTGGATCCGGGGTCTGGTGGAGTAGAAACAGCAGCTGGCCGAACCACGTACCTGTACTATGAGCATCTCATCCTACGGGATGAAACCCCGCAGGCGAGGGGTGAGTCCGAAGTGCTCACCGACCAAGGATAAACAGTAATATGCAGGCAAACATAATACTTTCGAAGAAAATGCTAGCAAAAGACCAATCAAAGATTCAACCAGATCATGACTGAGCCAAGACCAAAAGACAATATAATTTCAAATTTTATCTTCAGGGCTCTGCCACTGGACAAGCTAGGGTCGTACCTAGTTATTAACATGTTCTGGGTGCTAGATCAAACCAAGAAAGCCCAGGGATCGACATCCCAAAAATAGATCCCAGGGATAGACATCCCAAAAATATAACAAACCGGGATAGACATCCCAAGCATAGACATGCTTATCACAAGTAACCCAGATCATAGCCACCACAAAACAGTCTCTAACCATCGAGTCGTACCACTGCTTTCCAAGTGACAATAAAGTCGTCAACACAACTTCCAATTATCCAATTATCTCAGGTTATCCACAATCAATAGATCAACAACAATAGTAGTAACACCACAACCAAACTCAACCAACTCAGTATTTCAATCAAGCAGATAATTATCAGAGAAACAAACACAGTATTATGTGCAACATATCAAAGGTTATCCATCCTCACCTTAGCCGATTTTCCTACTCAAGAAAGTCCTCAAAATGTCCCGGCTCTGGTCCCTCGGGATACTGCTCGTTATCAGCTCCTATATCAAACAATAATATATGCACACATAAGATGCACAATCGTGATACGCAAACGGTAACTAATACTGTAAACCGCAAAGTAAAACACTACGCCCACTCGGTGATCATCTCGGATTACATTCCGTTATCATCATAATTCACCATTTACTATTCATGTGTCAAAATATCATACTATACTTATACCCGGTTATTATTCCGGTATAATACTTTGTTAATACCCTTTCCAAAATATTAAAAATAATTATTACTATCACTTATTTTCTTTTCCAAAAATTATAGTTATCATAAAATAATCTTTTTAGAAATTAATCACGCATCTATATAAATTTTCAACGGAAAACATTTACATAGTATATATCCCTAAGAGTATTTACAATAATCATGTTATAATTATCTTATTTTCTTGAAAATATTATAATAAGATATTTACTTTATCTATTTTCACAAAATATAATCACATACTATATATTTATATTTTCCAGAAAATATATTACCCATATTATATATTTTTTTTCCAGATTATATATCCCTATTATTATTATTTTATTATTTTCTTTAATTATCTCGGACTGGGCTAAGGTTCAAGCCCAAGGAGGTTCAGCCAACAATTATACTGGGCCAACTCACAAAACAAGCCCATATGAATAAGACCTCACACCCAAGCCCACCATCACATCCAGCCTAGGTAGGCACTCGGGTCAACCCGACCCAAACACAGTATTATGTTCAGATAATTATCAGAGAAACAAACACAGTATTATGTGCAACATATCAAAGGTTATCCATCCTCACCTTAGCCGATTTTCCTACTCCTGAAAGTCCTCGAAATGTCCCGACTCTGGTCCCTCGGGATACTGCTCGTTATCAGCTCCTATATCAAACAATAATGTATGCACACATAAGATGCACAATCGTGATATGCAAATGGTAACTAATATTGTAAACCGCAAAGTAAAACACTACGCCCACTCGGTGATCATCTCGGGTTACGTTCCGTTATCATCATAATTCACCATTTACTATTCATGTGTCAAAATACCATACTATACTTATACCCGGTTATTATTCCGGTATAATACTTTGTTAATACCCTTTCCAAAATATTAAAAATAATTATTACTATCACTTATTTTCTTTTCCAAAAATTATAGTTACCATAAAATAATCTTTTTAGAAATTAGTCACGCATCTATATATATTTTCAACGGAAAACATTTACATAGTATATATCCTTAAGAGTATTTACTATAATCATGTTATAATTGTGTTATTTTCTTGAAAATATTATAACAAGATATTTACTTTATTTATTTTCACAAAATATAACCATATACTATATATTTATATTTTCCAGAAAATATATAACCCATATTATATTTTTTTCCAGATTATATATCCCTATTATTATTTTATTATTTTCTTTAATTGTCTCGGAGTGGGCTAAGGTTCAAGCCCAAGGAGGTTCAGCCAACAATTATACAGGGCCAACTCACAAAACAAGCCCAGATGAATAAGACCTCACACCCAAGCCCACCATCACATCCAGCCCAGGTAGGCACTCGGGTCAACCCGACCCAAGGTCACGACCCGGCGATGTGAGCTGGTGACTCGGGTATCTGGGTTGTCTTCAACCCGTGCTCACCTTGAGCAGCGACGGCGGCGGCGGCTGGGTAATGCACGGGCGACAATGCGAGGGCGGCTGCAGGCGTGGGTCTGACGGCGCGAAGGAGGCGGCAGCGGCGGCACGTCGCGAGGGAGGAAGGGAGATGGGGCGGACAGGCGAGGCGACGAAAACAAGGCACGGCCGAGGTAGAAAAGTGACGGCGGTGACGCGCTGGTGGTTGTTGCTACAAATCGCGTCAGTGTCGCGTGAGGTGGAGGCGTCGAGGAGAAGAAGATGGTGGCGAGGGCGGCGCGCGTGGTGAAGGTGGTCGATGGTGGTGGCGGCCGGCTGTGCGGTGTGGTGTGTTTATTATTATTTTATTATTTTTTTTCTTTCTCTTTTTCTGATTTTAGCTTTGTGAAGAAGGGAAGAGAATGAGTTTTCTGGGCAGTGGATTTGCAGAGGAAAATTTGCAGAAGAAAAGATGATGGTGTTGGTGCACTGGGAAGCTGATGAAGACACGGGGAAAAAAAATGCTTATCACAGGTTACACAGGAGAAGATACGGGCGACACAGAAAAGAGGCGGCGGCAGCCTCAATTATGCACTACTGTGCAGCATGTGAGGCGTGTCCCGTCCGGACCAGAAAATAACTATAATACCCCCTTGACTTTATTTCTGGTCCGTTATCTCGGGAATAAATCTGACTTTTCTCGAGATTTCTAGACCCGAAAAATACCAACTCTGGTCCGTAAAATCCGCGGAAAAATCTAGGACGTGGGGTAAGGGTCGGTTTCAGATTCCGATGCATAATTTACCCTGAAATAATTACCCAAGATTAATTTCATAAGGTAAATTACTGTACAAGGCCTTTTACAATCTTGGTAAAAATATAAATTTTACCCAGGCTGTTACATCCAGAATAATTGTAAAGATTCGATGAACATTTTGAAAGCCTAATTAATATTTTTATAAGTAGTACCCAATAACCAGACTCATTATATCTTCCCAAAACAATGACCGAGTGCACGGCCACACGCATCCAATTACAACAAATTCAGTTTTCGTATTGTGAAGTCCAGTATAATTAATATTATTTTATTACTTAAAGTTGAAATTACTATTTTACCCTCATATTTTTTTTGAAAATTTAGGGGTGGCTCGGCCCCCCTTGCCCCCCCTCCCTCCGCCCCTGGTGGTGGCGGTGAGACGGACAGCGGCGCCGAACTCGTTCGCATGCACAGTAACCCGAGGAAGAAATGGTGACGGCAATGTTCATCTCTTTCGTTTTTCTTTTTTTTTCCTGATTTCTTCTTTTTTTCCCTATTTTTCCTTTCTTTTTCTTTCATTTTCTTTTATTTTCTTTTTCCATTTTTTTTTCTTTTTCTCTCTTCTTTTTTTTTTCCTACCCTTCTCTTCCGCTCTGTATTCTTTTCCTCTCCTCTGTGTTTTTTTTTCTTTCTTATTTTCTTTTTTTTTCTTTCCTCTCTTTGGTTTTTCCTTTCCCTTTCCTTTCTTCTTTTCTTCTTTCTTCTCTTTTCTTTTTCCTCTTCTTCCTCTGGTTTCGTTTTATACAGGTGCACAGGAGAAAGGCTGCGCCACCTGCATAATTGAGCTCAATTATGCAGGTTTGGCTGCATATGGGACGAGTCCAAACCGGACCAGAAAATAACTGATACCCCTTTAGTTATATTTCTGGTGTGATTTTTCTGAGGATTCCGGGACCCGAGAAATACCAACTTTGGTCCGTAAAATCCACGGAAAAATTCCGAGCGCGGAAAAAACTCGGTTTCGAAAAGCGATGCCCGATTTACCTTGAATTAATTACCCAAGATTAAATTCAATGGTAAATCACTATATAACGATTTTTACAGTCCCGGTAAAAATACAAATTTTTACCCGAGCTGTTACAAGTTTTTTTTTGACAATTTCTTGGCCCAAATTTTTATTCTTTTCAAGCAAGTAATAATAATGATGCAAATTTGGGCTTTTTGATGTTATTTTTTTATATAATTTTTTACTGTTATATAAAATAATTATTTACTGGCTAGTTTTAAAAATTATGTCTGACTTTGTTATTGAATAAGATAAGATAATATAAACGGTAACAAATACTTAAATTGGTAAAAGCCTAAAGCTCATACAAGCTAGACGTCGTACCCAATGACGAAACTAATTTTTTTTTGTAATGGGGGCCAAAAATAAATATTTTTATATCATCTATTAAAGCGTTATATGATAAAAAATAATGTATTTATAACTCATAGCAGTATAATTTTAAAAAATATATTTAACATGAAAAATAATTATAATTTAATGTAATTAATTATTTATATCAATATAAAATTTATATATATTTTTTGAAAATTTATGAATTGTAAGTAAATAATTATTTATATTATTATTACTTTTATTATAAAGATTAATTTAATTATTTTTAGAATTTTAAAAAATTAAATTATTACATTTAAAAATTTTGAAACCAATATATATCTAACACTAAAATTTAATTAAAAGTAAAAATAATACAACTAAAATATTATTTATAGGACTGACATGAAAAATTTAGAAGGTCAGGGATGGCCATGTAAAATTTTAAAAGATTTGTATGAAGAATTTGAAAAGTCAGAGGTAACTGTGGCCCTACGGGCCACCCCTATCTTGGCCACTGGTCATGTGTCCGTCTGTAGATAATTGTCTAGTAGATGCTAACGATATAATAAAGAGTTATATTCATAAGGGGCGATCATCCACTTTTTCATTGTATAGTTGTTTGTTGAAAATCTATATTACTAATTACTCCTTCGGTTGACATCGCAGAAAGAAAAGGTTTTTTTTAAAAAAAAATAAAAATTAAAATAGTAGCTAAACTTTTTTGTCCGAAGAATAATACCTAAACTATTAATAATTATTATTATAAATTATAAAGTTTGATTGCTAACTCTAAATATTTCTTACCATAGTAGGTTGAATGTCATACTTAGAAAAAGCATTCAATTTAGGAGTCTATACAGAAAATAGCATCTCATTTTTGTAAGCTATAAAGAATATATTCAGTAGAAAAAGTTGTCATACCGATTGGTAAATAATGATCCCTTGGACAGTGGTAAGCATATTTTAAACTATATAGTGTGGATTCTATGTAGCAGCAATAAGCATTCAAACACTTCATTTCAAAGTTTAAAGAATACTTTCCCTCTTCCTGTTTTCCCAAAATTGGTCACTTACCTAACCTATGACCCCGAAATTTCTCTCCTAATAGAGGGAATAAAGGAGCTAAAAAGGGATTAGAGAAAGCAAATGCAGCACGTGTCGAAATTACCACAAAGAACCTCGTCAACCGCATCCCGAAGATGGAGCATGATCTGCATGACGCCATCTCCCACGCCCGATATCCCCCCACACCTGGAAAGTACACCGTCACCATTAATTTAATGCTTTTTGACCAGATCCTGCCTCGTCACGTGCACTTTCCACGTGCGCCATAATCTCATCCAGTTGATTAATAAAATATACTCCTATACTACTACTATGGGAAGGGAAGGGGGATTCTTTTCATCTTCTTCTAGAGGGGTGGAAAGCGACAGACTAATGAAAATGTTTCTTTTTTTTATGCGAGACGTACACTTCAATGACAAGCAACCCTTTGATGCTCTTCCCTTCAACAATAATATGCAATAAAATATACTAATCAAACATGACATCCGTCTTTTTTTTGTTTACACAACAATGGGATTAAGATTTGACAAGAGAAAAAGAACAAAGGGATTAATTAAGATTTCTTTTTTTTTTGAGAATCGATTAATTAAGATATTTACTCCCTCTATTTCATATTAATTTTGTATTTTTGTTTCAAATTAATTGAGGCATTAGTATGTATATCCAATGCATGCCAAATGTCTTTTTCCTCATTTATCCCTAGTGATAAGACCTAAAAAAATTAATATTATTAAAAAAATAATTAATAAAAAATTAATTTAATTTATTTATCATAATTTTTACAACAGTTTCTTAATTCTTGTGCCAAAACCTTAAACGACAAGTAATGTGAAACGGAGGGAGGGAGTAGTTAGCAAGGACAGATATTAATGGAACCAAAGGTTCACGGTACATGGTCATCTTATTTATTAACGACAATATGTTTCTGGTAAGCTCCATTTTGGATTAATTAATGATCAACGACCGTCCACGTCGGCATCCCTGAATCTAGATTAAGAAAAGGACAAATAAAGGTCCGGACTGTTCATGTTTGATTTCTTCTGATTTGTCTTGTTTATTAAATGCCAGATCGTGAGGTAATCGGTGATGGATAAAAAGGCTTGTCTTTTAATTATCGCCGTCTTATTATTTCACCTCAGCTGATATTGTATAATATATATGAATGATATATATCCAATTTTATATATACATCAGAAGAGACACTGCTTAGTAGCTTTGTGTTTTGGGTCCTCGTTCATCTCCTCGACAAGGAAGCCCGTGTGAACAGAACATGGAATTTTTTAAAGTAACATATAAATTTGCATAGTCATGAGAACACAAAATTTTGAAAAAAAACTTTGTTGCACGTTTTTTGTATTTCAATATGTAAAAAAAACCAAAGGCTCCCGGCGGAGAGCTAGTATAAGGACACGTCTTGTGTGACGAAAAAGAAAGGCCAACCAATTTTCTTTTCGAGGATGATGAAAATGTTATTTTTTTGTAGATGAACAATGAATGTTCACTTTTTAAAAAGAAATTTTCTTTTTGATTTTTGAAAAGAATTTTTGATAGATACAAACGTAAAATAGTAACCAAACAATTCCATTTTTCAGTGTTCACTGTTTTTTGGTCAACGCAGAGTATTGGCCATGTTCTACAACATCATCATCATCATCATCATCATCATCATAATAATAATAATAATAATAATAATAATAATAATAATAATAATAATAATCTTCATATAATTCTAATATTTAGAGTTGTTCAGTGAACCATGCAATAATTAACTTGCAAGTGCAATCCCATGGAAAGTTTCTCTCGAGAAGTTAGATTATAAGGTAGCTCTATGCGGTTCATTTCCAGCCAACGGAAAATATATATCAAGTGCTTATTTCAAATGTATTTCAGTAAGTATTTTTGCCAAAAATAAAATATGAAGGAAGATCTAAATGTAGAAGGTTGTTGTTTAAAACCTAAAAAACATAAATAAATAAATGATGAGTTTTTTCAAAAGTAACAATAAATGTATAATAAAAACAAAAATAATGATGATACATAATAACTGAAAGTGGGCAGAGCTCCATTTTGGGTCCTAGTTGCAACAACCACTTAGTTTGCAGAATTAGCTAGGTCGATCAGTTAGACTTCTGATGAGTCCAGAATTGGTCAATCCAGCAGCTGTGTATCAGGTTCCCTTATCCTTTAATTACAATTGTTAAAATACCATTTAGAAATCACAAAGTTTCTAATATCTCACTGGTCGGTGTATTCGCAACAATTCTAAAAATTCAAGAGTCATTTTTTGATATATGTGATAAATATTGCGAAAATTTTAAAAGTTTGTAGTATTGTTGATGAACCTGTTTGATGCGTTCGGGATTTTTTTCATAAAAAGGAAAGAAATTCTTTCCTTCTAACAGTTAAAAACAAAAGAAGGCATCATCAACCCTTTGAGAAGAATTTTATTCAAGTGAAACAACTGATGTTTTCCAACAACTAAATGCATTGTTCTTCCACCTATATTTCTTCTTACTCTGTTGATTTGCTCAGGAAGGTTTGTACAAATTAAGAATGAAATTCAACCACTTGACTAATCAAATGCAAACAAAATATAAAGAATCAATATCTCCTGGCTATTAGTTACCCATCCATTGTTTTCAGAAGTTTTATCTGTTCATCCTTCCTTTTACAATCCAGCAAAGCGCACAAGTAGAGTTAGAATTTGACAGGAATTCTGTGACAAAGATCTCTGACCTTTTGCTTTGACATGGAACTGAGATTATTCCAATTTCAACAACTTCAAAGTTCAAACATGGAGGGAAAATGACTGAACCAACCAAATACCACTAATTCCCTATATGACGGTTCCAGTCTCTTATGCAAAGTAGAAAGTCCTTAATATTCAACATATCTTTTTTTCTTTGAATTGTGTCCTGCAACGGAGGTGGGTGGATTTACACACAGGTTTGGCATACAAGAGGCTACACCAACCACGGACAAATTCGCGGCCTATATTCAAATGGTTGTAACAGCCCATTTGGTACGGAGTTAAATTGACTTTATCATAGAACTCACTTTCATTTCCAATAATTAGTACGAGTTTTTTCGACAAAAAAAAAAAAAAGATAGTCGAGTTTGAAGTAAGTATAAACTAAATCCGGAGAGGTGTGATTTAGATGTAAATTCAACTACGGTACTCATGAGTCATTTCATATGTGAATGATACCAAATTTTGACGAAACAAAATCCATTCACATAAGTTTTGGATAGTATACCGAACGTAGAGTTGCATTATAAGATAAATTCAAATCATAAACTACAAACCGAGTTATAAACACAATTGGAATGGAATTTAGGTGCAAGTTTAAATTACCAAATCCCACAACGACGGCAAAATGATGACTATCAACACATATAGTATATACGGATTCGATAAAGATAAAAGAGAGCATTCCTTATTTCCTTTGGATGCGGAGCATGCATTAGAGGGATCCTCTGTTCTGTTTCAACATCCTTTGTTCCATAACAAAACGACAAAGTAAACATCAAAATCTTATAGAACTAGGAGTTGCCTACACTTTCTAGATGTCTATTTTGTTTTCTACATACCTCCAATCCAGCTTCGGAGTGATTACTTTATGTTTTGACAAAGATTAAAAAAAAAAATAAAAGGGATTATATTACCAAAATGCGCTTCTGTTCTTTAGGCCAATTATCGTAAAAGGTAAACAATTCAAGAACAAAATCCACATGAAAATATGAGTGATACATAAAAATATAACAACTAAAAAAATAGAAAGAAAAAACTTTGTTTTTAAAAATTTTCGAAAAAAGCTTGGGAAAGAAAAAATTGGTTGAACCCAATTACTTTTTTTAACCAGGAGGAGGAGGACGATGATGACTAGAATCTGTCCATGGCGGCAACTGAAAATCAGAACCAGCAGGAAGGTTCTGATTTTGAGGTTGCCGGAAATAACCCAATTGTTGACCAGCAAAAAGCAGGGGAAATGGAGCAGAGGAAGAAGCTGAACTAGATGAAGAAACCGACGGCGAGTTTGAATGTAGAGAAGCCAACTGCGAGGTGTAGAACATCTGCTCTAGCAAATTCGTAGGTTGCTGTTGTAAATGTTGTTGTTGTAGTCCGTGGTAGTCCCCAGAAGAACTCTGCAACAACTGAGAGTACTCCCAGTAGTCTCTCACCACATCAGCCTGTGACTGGAAGAATCTCGGGGGTTGCTGCGGCGGCAGCGGCGATGGAAATCCTTGCGGCGCTAGGTGAGAGGTTGGGGGACGAGAAATGGCGAACTGGGTTGATGCGACATTCTGCGCTAGTGACGGTGCGGCTGGCGGCGGGGGTAATATCCTGACGTTTTCAGGGAAATTGAGCTTAGCTCTGTTTCCTCTGAACCTTAAAGCTGCCTCATCGTAGGCTCTGGCGGCGGCCTCGGCGGTATCAAATGTGCCAAGCCACACCCTTGCCGCTTTATGGGGATCGCGTATCTCTGCTGCCCATTTCCCCCATGGCCTCTGCCTTACTCCTCTGTATCTTCTCCTCCGCGGCTCGCCGGTTTCTTCATAGGATGCTTCGCTGGACGGTGTAGGTGGCCCTGTTGTTGTAGTTGTGGTGGTGGGATTTGTGGTTGGTGATGACGCAACTACTGTACTTGATGATGCTGCTGCTGTTGCCTCTTCCGTGGCTGTACACGTTAAATGGAAAAAATGTTTGTCAAGCAAGAAATGCTAAAACTTTTGGGTGTGCGGTGTGTGAAATGTATTTGCTTTGAAGCTAAGTGATTGAAGATGCTAAAGGAAAACCAAGCGGTGATCCCATTTGTTCCATTTGCTTATTTCTAGATGACAGATCATAAGGCTGAAAAAAACTACAGGCTTTTGATTGCGGGCGGAGGTGACCATTATTCTTTTCCTTAATTACCCATCTGCTAATATAAAAATATTTTGTGCATGCAATATTAGATGCATATAAATTTTTATTATGACAAAAACCAAATAAACAAGCAGCTCCAGCTCGTGGATTTGGAGAGGCAAAAATATCAACATACAAACTTGAAAAAGGTAATAAAAATCAACAAACAAGTGTTAGATTGTTATTACTTCTTTTCAGAATTGAAGACAAAAAGATTTCGGTGGATTGGAGGCAAGTTTATGTAGTAGAAGAGAAAAATAATGACAGACGGAAAAAAAAGAGAAGAACACATGATGATTGATTCAAGTACCTAATAAAATGGAAGAAATAAAATCAAACACATGATGATTGATTCAAGTACTAACCATTTGCACCAGATGATGAAGATGAATCTGCTTGTGAAGAGGTCCTGAAATCACCAAGTCCTCTATAAACTCTTGGGACAGATTCAATCATTTGAGTTGCACCTTCTTCATCACGCCCCCTCTTCTGCCCGATATTCACCCACAAACCAGGAACAGAAGCAGTAGCCGAAGGAGAAGAATAGGCGGGAAGAGGTGGAGGAGAGGCGGCGGCCATATTATAAGCGGCGGCAGAAGAATCAAAGCTTGATGATCCAAGTACAGCCGCATAATTAGCCAAGTCATGACCAGCACCGGCTTGACTGCTACTGGCTCTTTGGCCAGATACCACACGGGCAAGAGCTGATACCATAGCAGACATCTCAGTTTCACTGGTGTACCCAGAGAACATACTTGTAGTATGAGGTGTGGTGGGTTGTTGTTGTGATTGGATTACATCCACCAGGCGAGGATGGAGCTGTTGTTGTTGCTGGAGTTGCAAAGGAGACAGTTGTAGTGGGGTTGGGGTGTATGTGGTGGTCTCTTCCTGGTTATCATCGCCGCCGCTTTGATATCTTGTTGTTGCTGTTGTTGTTACAGGATTGTACCTGATGTACTCGCCTGACCCTCCTCTTTGGTTCGCCACCTTCAAGCACATGTAACTCGTTGCACATATGATAATTAAAAATGGACACAGCCAGAGCTAGCTACTCTCCCAAAACTTAATCCCAGCTAGCTGGTTTTAATTCTTCCTTCCTTCCTTTGTCTTCGTTCTTTTGTCTGCTTTTTCAATCCCTTTTCTAGTTTCTTTTTTTGGGTGGGTAGGATTTGTAGGAATGCTTCCTTTGGAATTATAAAGTCAGGAAGAGCGGGTGTATATATATGCAGCAGAGAATTCAAACTTGATAGCCGCCATTGAAATAGTGGAAGAGGAATCCTTATGCACCCCTCATATAGCTAGCACACCACCTCTCCTCCCACACCAGCAGCGCCTTTTATGTTAAATAGTAGAAGTTAATAGTCTTTCTTTCTTATTCCCTCTTGTACGGTGGGATGCAAAAGAGATTTTGGGTTTGTGTTGTTGTGCAAATTTTTATTAGTGTTGGAGGTGTTGGCACTCCGATTTTAGAAATAGGGAAATGCCGACCTTGATGATCTAACGTGTTCATACCTGAGAGTTTTTTTTTTTTTTTACTGCTTATTTTAAAGCACCTGTTAAAACAAGGGTCTTTGTGGCAAACTCGAAACACTCTGTCGGTGATTTTTAGATTTTTGGATGGATAAGGGAGAGAGAGTTTATCTCTGAATTGAATTTCTACTCCCGACAAAGCTTAGCTGCACATTATTGGGCTTTTCAGATTAACTACACCTGATTAGCCCATAATCACATCATGGTTTTTTGTTTGTTTGCTTGTTTAATTGGGATAGGAATTAGATCATGTCTTGTGATCAACCCACTACCCCGGTTCTTTATTATTCTAACTTTTTACAGTGTTCTTTCAGTCCTCTCTTATCCAGTTTATTATGTGCAATGGTTTTACTTGCTTGGTACCACCATTAGAAATGATTATGGTTTTTGTCCACTTCAAATATAGATTACGTGATAAACAATTTCGATGAGGCGTGGAATGGGTAAACAACTGCACAGCTATTAATTTCTCCCGTTCTGCCATCCAATTTCAATAGTAATTTCATTAATTACTAATAGCGGTCATAAGATTGTACCCAAATTGTGCACTTCTATTAGCCAGCCATCTTGGATTGTCGATACGACTGCTCAGTATAAAATCCCTGGGGAAAAACACGTCTATGTTGTTGCTTAATAGAAAAGCTTTGAATCCAAAAAAAAAAAAGAAGAAAAGAAAAGAAAAATGTATTCTCATAGAAAACATAATATCACTAATATTCTTTTCCTAATTCCTATGATCTCATTCTAAGCTACTTGTAGGATTTGAATATGTTCGGCACTTTGGTTCACACGATTTAATGTTCAAAATATCTTGTTTCCGACAAATAAACAAGAATTTGACCAGGTTTAATTAGCTTTGTGCTAATCCAGATTCCGATAACTAATTTTGATTCAGTCCAATTAAGTTAATCTCCTCTCTTGTTATCCTCATCTTTCTTAATTCAGTCATTGCATTCGCATGTATCATATGGGTCGGTATTTTCTCCTTTTTCCGATTGCAATTAGTAAATTGATGTTTTCCATCTTTGTCGAAGAAAGCCAGCCGTACATCGTTTTTGCTCCATACCAAGCCAACTACATTTGCCTATTTCGTGTTGCTTTAATTTTTTTTTTTTTAAATTCGGTCAAAGCACGTCTCTCACCTTATATATATCTGATCAACTCATCAACATCGTACTCTATGGAAAGTACTATTTTTTCTACTTTCTTTTTTATTTTAAATTGAACAACGCAAATTTTTATATATGATTATGAATGGAGAAAGAGTATAATATATACGATGAGTAAACAAATGTGGCTGTTGCAACTTGCAAGTTTTTGACATCAACAGCTATTGTAATAAATTGTAAATTCACTTATTACGTTATCATTAAAAAAAAAAAACACTTATTACCATGTTAATGTATACTATATTTTTCTTACTACAATATAGTAGTTAGCAATAAATATATATAACGGTTAATTACCCGCTGCAACCACCAATTCCATGCAATATATTGTGATTAGGAAAAGCAACATTCTTGTTTGGCTGTTTTTATGTGTGTGGTGTGGTGTGGGTAATTATCCTTTTCTCTCAATCGTGAGTTACAGGAAAATGCCAAGACGGCCCAACATGAAGCAATTTACTAATTAGGGTTTTTTTGGAGAAGGGGTTATTACTTTATTGGAGAGAGGAACCGATTACGAGGGGTTTGTGGTGTGGGGGGGAATTGACAAAACGGGACAAAGTTTGGTTGAACTAACCTATTGTTTCACCTTTAACAGCACCCCCAGTTGGCAATTTGGCTTACGTTTTGTTCAGCTTTAACAGCACCCCAAGTGGCTTTAGTTAGCTCAACTTGGTTTTTCAATTTTCACTTTTCTCTTTGATTCGGTAGAGGTTGTCCGTAATATGATCGATGTGGCTCGGTTAGATTTGCCGGGACCCCAAATTGCCTTCCGCTTCTCTTGATAATGACAACAATTAGAGAGAGTCACAGTATACACGTCAAACCAATATAATAAACGAACGAAAAGAGCCACGTTGGACTCTTGGTCAACTATTTCAAACACACGTGGAATTATGGAAGGTTCAAGTATGTAAGGACAACCAAAGTAATAAAGGATGGACCCTCGTAAGTGACCTACAAATGGACCCCTAACCCCCTTAGGTTCCTTAAGAGGAATGGTATACCAATTTTTGTTTCCCTGCGTACAGGAAAAAGACAATGTGTTCGGATGGTGACATTTACTAATAGGTCAATTGCGGTTTCATGTATATCTAGTTCATCAGCTTATGTCAAGATGGTGTGTAACAATTCTCCCATGTACATCAGAGAATCCAAAATCCTCAGGTATCTATCTGCTTTAGAATTATGTACAGAAATTGCCTAGTTATTTTTTTCCCAAAAAATTGTTTGAATAAAACATAATCAGACACTGTTAAATTAATCGTGTGATTAGAGGAAGCAGTACCTGTATGACTTTTTTTTTTTGGACTGAACTAGCCATTTAAGACAGGCATATGTAATGTAAAGTTAGGTAGCCAAAATAATATCTGCTCCGGTTTGGCCGATTCAACTCATTAGCCAGCCAATTCTTGATTTTGCTGGATAAATCTTGTTTTTTCTTTTTGCCAGCAAACATAAGACTCGTTAAATCTTGGTTTAACCATATATATAGTTGGATACGAATATTTCTGATCATATGACCCAAAACGGTTTGACCAGCCCGCCTTATACCAATTGCAAAATCAAGCAACTCAGAACTCCAAATTTTGGGTCTACGCCAATAATTACAGCCTCCCAAATAATTATTGCTCAGCCACTAGTTGGTTGAAAACAATATTAACAATCTTGAAGTCATTTATGCTTTCAATTATTCATACTATGATAAAGGTTTCAGTAATTCAAAACTGTTAAGGGATATACTGTTTTAGCCATTTCTCCAGTTTAATAGTCGTAAATTTTTATTATTAACAATTTTTTATTTTTTTTAAAAAAACAATTTTTTATTTTTTATTTTTTTAATTATTTCATTGTATAACACGTGATGGACAGTACAAAGTAGTATTGGCAGTAACATGTGGTAGGAACAAACTCTTTAACCTCCCTATGGTTGGATAAGACTAATTTGCAGGTCCATTCAGCAACCTACAGACAATAGGATGGGTGTGCAGAAGGTACAGTATACCGTGCTGAAATCCTAATTGGTAGGAAATTACTGAAAGGACTCTCGCATCGACCGCACTATGCGGTACCGCAAATTGGGCTACGCTGACAAAATACTAATCGAGTCAGTCGATATATCAAAAATACCGTGCCAACTACCACCGGGGGTGGTGGCCCAGTGGTAAAGTCTTTAGCCTGCCATCTCTAGGACTCGGATTCGAGTCCCGGCGTTTCCAGTCAAGCCCCATTATAGTGTGATGTGGCCGAATATGGCCTTCCACACTGTGGGGTGGTGGCCGTTGAGTCCGGGGTCTCCCCGACACTATGACGCGTAGCAGGCGAGGGTGTCCGCTGGTGCCCCGGTGGGCGATCTCTCCTATGAGGAGGGTCTAATGCCAGGATGTAACCGGTATTGACCGGGGCCTGGACCGACGGGGCGATGATGACACCACTGATGCCTTTTTTTTCTGCGACAAAAAAAAAATACCGTGCCAACTAAACACATGTAGAGAAAGACCAAGTTTTTTTTGGGTGGAAGAAAAAGAAAGGGCCACCTTTGCCATCAATTGGCAACAAATCAATTCTCATACCCGCCTACACCCTAGTTTGAACCAAAGTGGCCTTAGTGAAACCAAAGGTTTCATGCCATTGCACTCCGGTTAAGGGAGAGCATTTTTACCGAATTGAATCAACCGAGCCGATACCGACCGAAAACCGACGGTATCGGCTCGAAATTCTTGGGATTTCAGAGCCACCCCTATCGACTATACCGTGTCATTAATACCGCTGACTCTGCTCGGTTAGATGGTGGTCATATCGTCGGTTTTCGGCTCGAGCCGTACCGACAACTCTCCAACCCAACTCAACCCAACCCAAATATAAACACCACCCTACCGACTAATCTCTCTCTCTCTATTTTTTTCTCTCTCTCCCTTTCCTCTCTCTCTCTCTCTTTCTCCCAAAATTTCTTCTCTCTAGTCTCTTCCCCCGAAAGCCATCCCTTGCCACAATCAAACCAATTTGATTCAAACCCTAAACCCCCAATTCACTCTCTCTTCCATTTTTTTTGTTCTTTCTCGACAGCACCGTCACTGTCGCCCGCCCCTCAATTGTTTTTCCTTTCAATTGGTCAGAACCCAGAGGCCGGCTGTTGATGGCGGTGGATGCTGTGTTGCTGTCCGCGAAGATCCAAGTATCGATGGAGGAGTTGGCCTCGTTGCCGTGGTTGGATGTGGTGAAAGAGTAAGGGATCAAGCGCTTGTTGATGAGGCTAGGGGATTTTGTGGGGTTGATGTGCAGATCTGCTTGCCATCATGAATTCTTTTTTTGCAATTTTAAAGGTATTTTTTTGTTGTATTGTTATGTTTTGGTAATGGGGAGAAACTGGAATCATCGAACTCTGGAACACCTATATATTTATTTTTAAGCATTTTTTGCTATGTTGTGTTCTTGAGATTTTTTGTATTTTGAACACGTGAAGTTTGCTGGTTTTTATGTTCTTGTTGGCTTCGGTTGACCTTATTCTTGCGTCTCCTCCATCTCCCATTCTTGTTGAATTGTTTTTTTTTGTGTTTTTTGGGTTTTTGCTGGTATGGGACTGAAGATTCGGCAGTACCGTATACCGACCGTACCGAGGTCGGTATTAATCGGCATCATGCCGATCGGCATGAGGTGCTTAACAGGGCGGCATCGGTCGGAAAATAGGGCTGTCGAAAAAGTCATACCGATCCCTTATCGGCACGGCACGTGCCGTACCGACCGATTGCTCACCCCTAACTCCGGTGCTGGGAGCTTCTTTATAATTATTAACTAATGAAAGAAAAGAAAATATACTTGAGGAATTCTTGATAATTGCAGCAATGCTGCCAAACTCATCATCCCAAAATCCGTTTTCATTTAGCGATTCAAAAACTGGAAAAAGACAACAACATCTGTTTTAAACATAAATTGCAAATTCAATAGAAAATATTAAAGTTTTAATTTTAATTCTCTCTTCTATAGATAGCAAGTGTAGACTAGTCAGTAATTTGGAAATTATTTAACAACAATTAAAGCCAAATCTTGCCCTGAATAGAATTACAAATCCTACCAACATTCTTGTCAAAATTACAGTGATTAATTCTGATTCATAAAACCATAACCAAACCCAGATCCGCTGAAAACCCATCTAAGACCCAAAAACATTGATATAATGCAAACCCATCACCTCACCGCCATCATCCACTACAAAATCAAACCAACATTTTTGTCAAAATTACAGTGATCAATTCTGATTCGTAAAACCACAACCAAACCCAGATCTGCCGGTGAAAAACCATCTAAGACCCAAAAACACTGCTACATCCTAAACCCATCACCTCACCGCCATCATCCACTACAAAATCCAACCAACAAACACAACAAATCACGATTAGTTGAGATCCATAGAAATAAAGAGAAAGAGAGGCGAAGAAAATGAATGCCAGAGGAAGAGAGTAGAGGAGAGACGGCGAAGAACGAGGGAGAAAATGACTTACCACTCATACCTGAATCAGTCGGCATTTGGTTCACTAAATGGTGGTTTTGTCAAGGAGAAGAGGCGGTGACGATTTTGTCGAGGAGAGAAGTCAGCGACGCTGCGCGAGAGAGAGTGAGAAAGTGGGTGCAAGCTAGAGAGAGAGAATTAAGAAGAAAAGAAGAATTTAGAGTTTTTAATGTGAGTATTTATATGTCGGAGAGAATAATGGTATAAGTCTAACATGGCAACAATTCTAAAACTAAAGTAAGAATCACCTCCGTTTCAAAGATTGTCCTAAACCTAAATTCAATAAATCTAATAAAACCCTTCACCCCCATATTAGTAAGGGATTAGTAACAAAGAGTATAAGTTTGCAAAAATTGAACTAACGCCACAAGTTGAACTTACTTGATAAGTTGAATCAATCCTTAAGGTAAAACAAGCATGAATCGAATTCTCCTGGAGAATTTAATTTTTTTTAATTAAATTTCAACCATTGTTCACAATACACAAGAAAGAAACTTTTATACCAAAAGCTCACGCCTAGCCCTAATAGGAATGGATTTGGAAGTCTATTTAAACAAGGACTAAGCTATTCCTAAAACAACTTAAATAAGTCCAACATAACCTAAATAAATAAATATAGCCCAAGTCGGCATCAATTAATTAAACCAGATGCATGTTGACGTTATTTAATTAAATAAGCCCAAGGCATGTCGGCTAGTGAAATTTGGCTAGGTGTTAACCCTCTTGCCTCGAAACCTTCAATGTGCTCACACACCTAGGCATCTCCATGAGCTCCTTCCCCAGCTTAATCACCATGTCTTCTTAAAGTTCTTGTGAAATCAAAGCTTGTATATAAGTTCGAAGTTGTGCTTTAAGCTTAATGGAGCGTGACCTTGTGATTAGACCCAATGGCATAGATAAGTCTCCATTGTCGCCTTGGCGAGTTGCATCAAAGTTGGTATACCGACATACCGACCCAACCTTACTAGGCCCGCCATTTCTCGGCACAGTATGATGTCGACTCGATTATTTATAGGCTTCATTTTTTGACTAAAGACAAGCCGATGTTGGTCGGTACCAGTTCAGTTCAGTTGGTTTATAGGCTTCATTTGCTCGCCTCTACTAGTATATATTAAAAAGGGCTAAGATCAGTACACAGTTGAGTTTGAGGTACTCCTTTGTGATCTTCTCTCTCTCCCTCTGCCATTTTTTTCTCTCTGCTTCTACAAGAAGAGTCCTCAACCTCCTCTCCTCCCAACTTGAGTGCCCGCAAAGAATTCCTTTAAGTTGTATAAGAGGTCTCTAGGTGGTGCTCATTCATGTGAGAAGTTTGGATTGTTCTTCTAGTAATCCACTTTCTTTTAGATTATATTGCAAATCTCTGTTGCGCTATTTTATTTGGTATATTGTTTAATTATATCATATCTAGAGCTCAATTTAAATCTTACTAATTTTGATGGGAAACTTATTGGTCTTTGTTTAAAACTTTCTCATGTTGCCAAATGTTGCCTTTTTGGCAGTATTGGATCATACAAATTCTTTGGTATAGGATACTTTAAATCAATGCTTCAGAAACTTTGGAAATGCAATGGTAATTTTGAAATCTCTAAGTCAAATATCTTCTTCTTTTGGTTTGAAAAGGTAAAGGATAAGTAGAGGATTGCTATTAAAGCCCCATGATTCTGCCAAACTGCTATATTGTAGTTAAAGAATGGCCTATACACATGTCTTGGAAGCAAGTGGATTTGGATTTTTCATGCATTTGGATTTAAGTCCACGGTTTGCCTCTAGAGCATATGAATGAAGATAATGCACTGGTTATTGGAAAGCCTTTTGGTGGTCTTTTAGAAGCTGATATCTTTGTTAAGAAAAATTTAAGTCCCTCAAGCTTCACAGACTGAAGGTGGCTTTATGGGTAGACAAACCATTACTAACTGACTTTCACACAAAAATTGGGAGTACTCAGAGGTCATGGATATGATGAAATGCAAAATTTTGCCTGAGTGTTACTAGTGCTGTGGAAGGCTGGGGAATTCTCTAAACAGATACCCTTTCAAGGGTCCTAATGACAAACCTCCAGTTTATGATATCCCTGAAAATAGATTTAGCCTGTGGTTAAGAGTTGAAACGTCAGGTAAAGCCCCTTCTGATGATATTCCGTCGAGCTCTACGATCTCCGACAAAAGGAAGAGGCAATCCTCTAGTCCAAGTAGGAAAAGACCGAAAAAAATTAGTGGGTAAACAAGTGTGGGTACAAATTAAGAAATTTCATATAGTGGGGCTCGCCCAACTCTCACTAGAAGGAGAGAATTCTGCTAAAAATGATGTTGTCCATATGACAACAACCTCTGCTTTGATAGTGACTGATACTGCCAAGGAAGCTCATCTAACAACTAAAATTGCTCCTGCTATTACTGTTAGGTGTGACACAAAAGATGTGCCTGATGTCACAACTTTTGAGGTGCAACCAATGGTAAATATTTATGCCTCTAATGATGATTTTGTGGAATATGAACCTTCAACAGTTTTCTCTTCTGCTTCAAAAATAGCTAAGTGTATTGGGCTCTTAGACTCAGATGACAGTAGCCTAGTTGGGACTCCAGTAGAGTTCTAGAGGAAGACTAAACCCTGGTCAATCAAATAATACTAGCCCACGTGCAACTAGAGGAACAAATAGAGTTAGTGCATGCCATGGAGGCCCGTCCAACACCTGTTTTAGCCTCGTCCAATACCTCTTTTAACCCCATCTTCGGCCCGTACATGGAAAAGAAGTGCTCACCACAGAGGATTGCAACCACAGTTTACTTGTAATAGTGATGACGGTTGAAACTCATGAAAACCTTGTCTTGGTTCTTATCCGAGAATGCTAGGATGGTGATTACAAGTCTTGTGTTACTAAGATGGTTCTCGTGGCATGCCTTAAGCCACGTGGGTGCCATGACTCTTATATCATGAAACAATCAGGGAGTAGGGCAATCCCTTAAAGTTAATGCCTTGAGGGATCTCAAGCAAAAATACAGCCCACTACGGTCTTGCTTATGGAGGCCAAACAATCAACCAGGTACTTGAAGTGTTTATGAAGAAAATTGCATTTTGATGAATGTTTTTATTGTTGGGGAAAACTGCAAAAGATTCACGAAAAAATAAAACTGGACACAAGAATTTAACGTGGTACGGCCTTAAATTTGCCTACGTCCATGAACTTCAGATCTTCACTAATATCAAAATATTAGTACATCAAACCTCTCAAGAAAAATACTCCTCTCAAGTCATAAAACTTTTTTCTACTTTTTATACTTTTGCCGCACACCCACAACTACTTTGCAGCTCTACTAAAAATCAAACACAAAGTCTCTTATTTATAATAGGAGCTACTACTTGGAGGACACTTCAAGCAGAATTAATTGTCCTACTTTTTCTTCAAGCCAAAGCATTGGTTGGGCCAAGTCCAATTGCAGTCCAAATCCTAACAATCTCCACCTTGGGCTGAATTGGACTTGGTAATCTTCACAGCTTCACCTTTCTTCATCCAAATCTGCTTCGGTGTTCTACATTGTGGTGTCCGGCTCTCCTCGCTGCTACTAGCCATCATTGCAAAACCAACCTTTCTCTTGTTGGGTGCAACAATATTCTTTTTTCTGCCTGACTCTGCACAAGCCTCAATCTTCATACTATTCTTTACTGCACTTCCAATCAACCTGTAAAGGTTCTTCTCCATCAATTCTTCCTTCATAATTACCAAGGCGCCTTTGGTAACCCTCAAAGCTCCACTTCGAGAAGAAAAATCACATCCTCTTGAATCAAGTCTACCCAAGGAGATTAAATTTCTTCCAAACTCCGACACGTGCCTCACATCTTCAAAAGTCTTCACAAAACCATCATGCATCTTGATCTTCACACTACCAATACCATGAATTTTTAATTCATGATTATCCGCCAATACTACTGCTTCTTCACCATTGCAAGGCTTGTAGCTGCTAAACCACTCCTTATTTACACAAATATGAAATGAACAGGCAGAGTCTAGAGTCCACGAATCTTCAACTTTGTACTCACCTTTTCCTTTTTGTACCAGGAAGGCATCACCATCTGAATCATCTTCGACAATCGCAGTCTCATCAAACTTTTTGCGGTTTTTCTTCAATTCTTCCATATCTTTCTTCATCTCTTCACAATAAAACCGGATATGGCCCTTCGCGTGGCAGTAGTAATACTCTTTATCTTTGTAATCTACTCTTCCACGTGAACCAGATCTAGAATTTCTTCTAAACTTGTTAGACCGTGACGGGCCCTGCCACGGTTAACCTCTGCTACAGCCACTTCTTCCCCTGTACTGCTACTAGACTGGTTCAACTTGAAATTCTCCATCAGCACTGCTGTCACATCTGCAACTGAAAGAGTCTGCTTCCCAACACACAGTGAATTCCGCAAATTATCATACGAGTGCGGAAGAGACATCAACAACATCAAGGCCTTATCCTCTTCTTCATACTTCACATCAATACTACCCAACTCCTTAATCAACTTATTACATCTATTGATGTGATCAACAACATGCGTACCGTCGTGCATCTTCAGCTAGTATAACTCCTTCTTCATAAACAACTGATTTTTGGGTGACTTCAACATATAGATATCTTCTAATTTCTTCATCAGTTCCACTGGACTTGTCTCGTCCATCACACTGTACTTCACATCTGGCGCAAGATTCAATCTGATGGTACTGACAGCTCGCTGCTCGAGCTCCTCCTAATCTTCATCCTTCATGTTCTTTGGCTTCTTCTCCTTGCCAAAGAACGTCTTCATCAACCCCTGCTGCGCTAACAGATCTTTGATGTTACTCTACCAGAGACTAAAATCCTTCTTGCCATCAAACTGCTCCACCTCAAACTTTGTGCCTAAAATTGCCATCGCGAACCTTCCCGCGTTCGTATGATAAAAATACAGCCCACGACGGTCTTCCTTATGGAGGCCAAACAATTAACCAAGTACTTGAAGTGTTTATGAAGAAAATTGCATTTTAATGAATGTTTTTATGTAGATAGAGTTGGTATTAGCGGAGGGTTGGCATTCTGGTGGAAGGCCGACTTAAAAATAACTATGATGGATAGTTGTTCAAACTACATCCATTTGAAGGTGGAGGATGACTCCAAGTTTTGGTGGTTAACCTATGTTTATGCTCCACCTAATAGGCAAGACAGAACTGACTTTTGGAATGTTCTCAAACTTTTGCGACTTGGGACTGATCTTTGATTTTTACTGGGTGACTTCAACCTGGAGGTGGAGAAGCAAGGCAGCAATCTCCTAAGTCTCAACTCTATCACAGATGAGGGATTGTGCTGATTTCATAGATGAACTAGAACTGATGGATTTAGGATACAGTAGAGGCCCTTTTACTTGGCACAATTGTCGCATTGGTGAGAGAGTTATGTTTTCTAAGGCATTGCCACTATTGCTTCAAAAAAATTTCTTTCTCTTATTATAAACGTTCTTCTGCCAATCTTGTTGCAGACTGGGTTTTTTAGGCAACTAGAAGAAGATAATGTCTGCCTCACCGAATAAATACCCCCTCAGCCTCACCTAGCCTCTCTACTCAGACTTGAATATTTCTTAATGGAAATCTTTATTTCGTGAGTAAAAAATCGTTAAAAAGTTTGATATCCAATAACACATGAATAAAACACAGCCAAGTAATTATAGGCCACAATGTAATTATAGGCAGGCCTATTGTGGGCGAAACCTTTCCATCTATACTTTTGAAATCTTTCTAGAACTACGGTCGAATTAGGAAATCCTAGTCCCACTTCCAAAGATTCGTGTATACCTCTTTTGGAATGGCTCCACCGCCCTCTAATCTTCTTGGTTTTTTTTTTATTTATTTTTGTAATTTATCAAAAAAAAAATTCTATTTTGTCCATTTTTTTTGTTTTTGTTTTCTCCCCGGCAAAATAGTATGTTTATGCATGATGACATGCCCTTATTAAGATTTTCTTACAAAAGTTCTGTCTAAAGACTCTAAAACTCGATGCATTTTTTTCGGGTTATATATATATGTTTAGTCCCTCTACTATATCAAATTGGAATGGTCCTTTATGCTAGTTACGATTAATTAGGTTTCCTTACTCTTCTAAAACGATAAATTTGGTCCCCCAATCCAGTTTAATTCGTAATTAGCTGACGTGACACTGTTATGCACCTATGTGGGCTCCACATGTAAGAAAATTAAATTTTATATTATTATGACCGACATGTGGGGCCCACATTTGCCACGTCAGCTAATTACCCATTAAACCAGATTGGGGAACAAAATTTATCATTTAAGATGAGTAGGGGGGACGTAATTAATCCTAATTAGTGTAGGGGGACTATTGCTATCAATTCAATATAGTAGAGGGGCCAATCATATACTTACCCAAAATAAAATTATATAAAAATATAAAAAATCTACATGAAAAAAGGAAGTACCAGAGATAATATATATTCTCTCTTATTAAGCTTCTAAAATTTAAAAAATATATTGCACCACTTTAATTATTAAAAATAAGTATAATTTTTATGTAATATGTAGAAAAAAAGAAAGAGAATAATTAGGGGGATCAATATAAATTTTTAAAAATTATTTCACACTAAAACTAAAACTAAAAATAATTATTTTTAAATAATATTTCTTTTTAATAAAAAAGGTGAAAGTTACAAATTAAAGATGCTGATACAAGTAAATAAGAAAATAAGTTCTAAAAAATAAATATAAAAAATTCAATAATATAAATAATAAAGACATAGAATCTAAGTTCATATAATATAAATCCTTATACAATGACATTCTAAAGTTAAAATAAAAATGAAAAAAATGATTTGAAAAACTCTACTAAATTTATGATTAAAGTTTAAAAAATATTATGAAAAATTATTTTGGGTAAATATGACATTTACATAATTACTTAAAGTATATCAAGAAAAATGAATAAAATTAGTTAAAAATATAAACTAAATCATAAATAATATGAAAAGGGTTAAATATATAATTGGTCCCCTTACTATATTGTATTGATTAATGCCTTACTCTATTTAAATGATAAATTCGGTCCCCGCATGGCTTAATCAACGATTAGCTGACGTGGCAATTGTGGGACCCATATGTCGATTAAAAATATTAAAATTTCATTTTTCTGACATGTGGGGCCCACATAAATGCTTAAATAGTGCCTCGTCAGTTAATTACGAATTAAACCGGATAGGAAGACCAAATTTATCATTTTAGAAAATAAGGAGACCTAATTATAAAAAGACCATTCTTATCAATTCGATATAATAGAGAGAGTAAACATATATATAACCCTTCTTTTTCTTCCAGCGGTCTTAATCATCAAAGATGTCATGGTAATCTTTTTAGGTAAAAAATATGTTATGGCAATTAACAGAACTAATTAAATGATACAGTGGAATAGAGCAGCTTCAACTTTGATAGACAAACATATCCATATGGAGTATGAATTGATTAAGGTGCAGTATTATACTGATCAATGATAAATTTATACATAACTATATTAGTAACAAATTTGGCACATTATGACTATTCAAGTATTTTTTATGGTAGATCATGATGTTTATATTTTCTAAATAAATTAATTTGGATAAATTTTTAACAAAACATTAATAGCCCTAAGCATCAATATAAAACTTTAAAAGATTTTGAATGATCATTAAGAAAGTAATTAAAATACTCCAAATGAGAAAGTTTTAAGTTCTGATTAATAGTCAAAAAGATTCTTATACACAAATTTTTTTATGTATAGAACTTTTCTATTTCAAAATTATTTAATTGTAAATTCTATTTTTTTGAGGAATAATTATAAATTCTATTTAAAAACAAAAGAAAACTAAAATCTTAAAAATCGGTAATATTGGGAAGGAGTAAACAACCGGGAAGTTCCTATCGAAAAGTTTGGTTTGGCATTCAATGTATTTTGTCAAATGCTTTTGACTTTTGACCAAAAAGCAAAATATGAAATGGAATATGAAAGGAATAAATGTTTTTAAGTTAGAATAAATTGCGAAAAACTTTACAGGTGCAAGGATTTAGATTATAGTGTCGACTCTCTTAAACCTCACGTGGTTATAATTGCTTAAATGAGGCCCACACACTAAAGTGGGGAACGTTAAAAACTTGGCCTCCACACCTCACCTCATCCCAATCATTTAGAGTAGTCACACACACACACACAAATTGAGTCACTAATTATTCGGAATTGAAGCAGTGATGAGCCAGAGGCTTGGCACCCATCCAACTACCAGGTGTGCATATTAATTAGTTGGCCCATCACAATTTTGTATAGGTATTATTACTGTATAAGTTATCCCCTCAGTGCGTGTTGTATTAAATTATAAAGTCACGAGTCAACGAGGGTTGGCTTAGTTGGTTGAGGTTCAGTAAGCACTTCCATTAGGTTGAGAGTTCGAACCCTACCAACCGTCCCTCTTGGTAGGTATTCTGTAAATACCACTGTAAGCGCCCGTTAGGCCCGGTAGTTTGTCCTGGCCCTAGACTGGGGGAGCCTCCCCTCAACCTAAATTTTTTTTCATAAAAAAAAAAAATTATAAAGTCACGAGGTACCTTTGCACCAGTGGGCAGTGGCATCCGCCACTAGCAAAGGCATACAAAAGTCTGGAGGTATAGCATAGGCATGGAAGCCATCCTCCATGGAAAGAGCTTTCCTAGCTAAGCTATCCGCAACAAAATTACGTTCAGGATAAACATGTTTAAAAAACCTTGGTTGAAAAAACATGTTACTACTATATAAGTTATCCCCTCTTTGAAAGCAACCTTGGTTGAAAAATTCCAATAATACAAGGGTATTAATCTTGTGCTTTTCTTTATAACTTTCCAAGAATAATATTATTATTCAGGATTTTTCTATGATGCTCTAGCTATTTTTGTGAGTATGATATTTTATGTATCACCATCGGATGTTGATGATCAAATAATAATCATTAGATATAATAACCTGGTATTTGCTTAGCAGGGCATCCTTTAATTTATTTTTTATTTTTTATACAAAATAATATTTTAAAAAATAAGTAATCGCGAATGGTAATATCCCGAATATCCTCTGTAGTCATTATTTTCTTTTTACTAGCCGTACTCTTCTTAATAAGGATCAATCTGTTTAACTTTAAAGGCTAACCTATCAATTTACTCAAATTAACCTATTGTATTGTATGTGAAGCGCCCCGACCCGTATTTACCGGTCACAGTAAACACGTGCCCGAACTATTCTTATTAACAGCTCAGGCAATACATCGCAGTAAAATACTACACAGTAAATCAAATACAACAGCTCACTGAATATAATACAACTGTCTCCCGTACCAGGGACCATTATTCAATCCACTCAACAACAGCAGCTTATACCAAATAGACAACATCAAAGCAATAAAGGATAGCAGCAACACAACAACATATATTGCACAACAGCGGAAGACTTAAATGCACATGCAACGGAGGTATGGATCCGGAGCCAGGTGGAGAAGAAAGCAGCAGCCATCGAACGTCATACCTGAACTACGAAGCAACTAAACCTACGGGATGAAACCCCGCAGGCGAGGGGTGAGTCCGAAGTGCTCATCGACGAAGGATAAACAGAGATATATAATCAACCATAATACTTTCGAAGTAAACACAAGCAATCACAACTCAAGTAATCTATCATAACACAACTGAACCAAGACCAAAAGAATGTTTATTATTAATACCAATTTTATCTTCCGGGCCCCGTCACTGGACAAGTTAGGGTCGTACCTGGTTATTAACTAATTCCGGATGCCAGGCCAAAACACAATCCGGGATCAACATCCCAATCTCAACCAATCCGGGATCAACATCCCAATATCAACAAATCCAGGATCAACATCCCAATATCAACAAATCCGGGATCAACATCCCCAACAACCAACCAAACCGGCCATGACACCACAGAACTAGCCTCTAACCATCTAATCGTACCACTACTTTCCACGTGACAAATATATCATCATCTCAAATTCAGTCCAATTCCATTACTCTTTCATCAATTATCTATTTTCTATTAGCACATAATAATCCACAGACTCATCCAGTCAACAATCTCGTAATACTAATTATTCACAACTAACAGTTCAACAATATTTCCAACACAATATACACAAGTCTAACACAATTCAACAACAGCTTCAACAATTCCATAGCAATCAAGTAACAGTCGATAATCATTCCAGCAGTTCAATCAAACAACAAAAATACACACACAGCATTACGGGCACATATCAAGGGTTATCCATCCTTACCTTAGCCGACTATCAACTTAGGAAATGCCCCACAGACTCCAAGTCCGGTTCCACAGGTATCTGCTCGTTATCAACTCCTATATCAAACAAATAATATGTACACATAAGTGATATGCAATGTCATGCTACTACTGTATAACGAAAAATAAATACTGACTCGTCTCGGTTACTCCCCCGGGTTATTTCTCTATTATCGTCATAATTCACCATTTATTATCCAGTGGCAAAATACTGTACTTTACCTATACTTATACCCGGATATTATTTCGGTATTTTACTATCTTGATAATACCCTTTCCAAAATTATTCTTCAAAATAATTATTATCCCATATATAGTATATTTTCCCCAAAAAAATATTATTTTCTACCAATTATTTTTATTTCCCAAATTATTCCAGAAAATTATTTTCCCAAAATTATTTTCCTTCTTAACAATTATTTTATACCATATATATTTTTTTCCAAATATTATTTCCCAACATATTTTCCTGATTTATAATTTTTTTCTAGTTTATAATCCTTTTTTTTTTAGTTCTGGATCAGCCCAGAAGGAGTACTATTCCAGCCCTAATCAAATAGCCCATACACCCAAGCCCACCATCACATCCAACCCAGTTGATCCTCCGGGTCAACCCGACCCAGCGCCTCGACCCGGCGGTGTGATGGACTCGGGTTGTCGGGTCGTCTTCAACCCAAAGACAACAGCTCACCTAGGCGGCGACGAGCGGCGCCGTCGAACGAGGTGCGGGACGACGACGACACAGGCGGCGCGAGGCGATGGCGAGGCGTCGTGAAGGGCGACTGCAGGTGGTGCGTCGGCGCCGGCAGATGGGGGCGGTCCGTCGGGTGTGTTGTTGGGTGGAGGGCGCGACGGAAAGAGACAAAGGGGAAGGCGCTGGCGGCGCGACCACGAGCGAGAGAAGAGGACGGGGTGATGGTGGTGTTGGCTCGAGTGGTGGTGACGAGCTGGTGGTGGCATTTCGGCCGGCGGAGTGGGTGGCAGCAGGTTCACGGCCACGGATGGCTCACGATGGGGAAGAAAGAAAAAGAAAAGAAGAAGGGGAGAGGGGGAAAACGGTTGCGTTTTGTGCTGGTGTGGTGTGTGTTATTGTTGTTTCTTTTTTTTTTTTTCTTGTTGCAGGTGGTGAAGGTTTACAGTAGGTGGTTTGTGGGTTTTGCAGGTGAAACAAGGAAGAATGGCGGTTGGGTGTTGTAGGCAGGAGGAAGAGGGAAGGAAACGCAGAGAAAAGAACCAAGACATGCAGTGCAGGACAAAGGCTAGGCACGGGCAGGGTACTGACACTTCACGGGTTTCATTCACATGCTGCATAGTGGTGGCAGCTGCTGCAACACTATGCAGCATGTGAAGCGGGTTCTGTTCGGACCAAAAAATAACTAATGTACCCCCTTGACTTTATTTCTGGCCCGATAACTCGGGGTCAATCCCGACTTTTCTGAAGATTCCTGGACCCGAAAAATTCCAACTTGGTCCGGAAAATCCACAGAAAAATCCCGAGCGTGGAACAGGGCTCGGTTTCGGAATCCGATGCACGAATTACCATAAATTAATTACCCAAGATTAGTTTTTATGGTTAATAACTGTAAAATAAATTTTACGGTACCGGTAAAAACTTAAAAATTACCCGGGTTGTTATAGCCTACCCACCTTAAAAGAATTTCGTTCCCGAAATTCACTCCGGTGCTGTAAACAGGTGTGGATACTGAGAGCGCATGTGCTCCTCAACTTCCCACGTGGACTCGTTCGCAGAGTGCTTGCTCCACTTGACTTTTACCATCGGAATGACTCGGTTCCTCAACTGTCTGACCTCTCGAGCAAGAATCTGCTCCGGTAATTCTGTATACGTAAGATCCTCTGCGACCTCAACATTTGCTGTAGTAACCACATGGCTCGGATCGGATCTGTACCTCCTCAGCATGGAAACGTGAAACACATCATGAATCCGGGACAACTCCTCTGGTAAAGATAATCTATACGCCAAGGGTCCAACCCTTTCCACAATTTCATATGGTCCGATGTACCTGGGACTCAGCTTCCCTCTTTTCCTGAATCTGATAACCTCTTTCCAAGGTGCAACTCGGAGGAAAACTCTTTCTCCCACTTGGTACTCCATCTCACGACGATGCTTATCAGCATAACTCTTCTGTCGGTCCTATGCTGCTTTCATACTCTACTTAACTACCTGAATCTTGTCAACTGTCTGCTTAACCAAATTTGGACCCACAATCAAACGGAGACCTTCTTCTTCCCAACATACTGGACTTTGGCATTTCTTTCTGTAAATAGCTTCAAACGGTGGCATGCCAATGCTGGAATGAAAACTGTTATTGTAGGCGAACTCCGCTAAAGACAAATACTGATCACAACTCCCACTGAAATTAAGAGCACAAGCCCTTAACATGTCCTCCAGTGTCTGAATAGTCCTCTCTGACTGTCCGTCAGTCTGAGGATGAAATGCAGTGCTAAAACTCAGCTTCGTTCCCAAAGCTGCTTGCAGACTCTTCCAGAACCATGATGTGAACCTCGGATCTCTGTCTGAGACTATGGACTTAGGAATCCCATGTAGTCTCACAATCTCTGCAACATATTGTTTCGCCAACTTATCCAGAGTATCTGTCTGTCGGATGGGGAGAAAATGAGCTGATTTTGTAAGTCGGTCAACGATAACCCAGATGGCATCATGCTGTCTCCGGGTCAACGGTAATCCAACCACAAAATCTATGGTGATCTTCTCCCACTTCCACTCCGGCACTGCCAATGATCTCATCTTTCCTGCTGGAGCCTGATGCTCGGCTTTCACTTGCTGACAAGTGATACACTTAGCCACATACTCGGCTACATCTTTCTTCATACGCAGCCACCAAAAGTGACTCCTCAAATTCTGATACATCTTGGTGCTTTCGGGAAGCATATCATATGGCGTCATGTGTCCTTCTTCTAAAATCTGACTGCGTAGGTCACCAATAGTGGGTACACATAGGCGTTTCCCCAACATCAATGCACTATGCTCAGCTATGCGAAACTTGTCTTCTTTCCCACTACGGACTGCTTCCTTCAGCTTGATCAGGTCAGGATCTCCATCTTGTAATTCCACAGTCCAGCCTCTCAGGTTAGACTTGACTTCAATATGGGTCAACAGACTCCTGTCTCGTCAACTGACAAATCAACTCCCATCTTTCTTAACTCGATGAGTGAGGACATCGAGTAGGTCGTGGAAGCATCTTCTGGCTGTCTTCGGCTCAAAGCATCTGCTACAACATTAGCTTCTCCAGGGTGATACTCAATAGTACAATCATAATCATTCAGCAACTCAACCCAACGTCTTTGTCGCAGGTTAAGTTCCTTCTGAGTCATGATGTACTTGAGACTCTTATGATCTGTGAAGATCCGGCATCTCTCTCCAAACAGATAATGTCGCCAAATCTTCAAAGCAAAGATCACTGCGGCCATCTCTAGATCATGTGTCGGGTAGTTCTTCTCATGTGGTCTCAACTATCTTGAAGCATAGGCAATCACTCGGCCTTCTTGCATCAGAACTGCTCCCAAACCAAGACCTGAAGCATCACAAAACAGCACATACTCCACTCCTGGCTTAGGTACTGTCAAGACTGGCGCTGATGTCAACTTCTTCTCCAGTTCATCAAAACTCTTCTGGCAGGCATCACTCCATACAAAGGCTTGATCTTTCCTCAATTGCTTGGTCATGGGACTGGCTATCAAGGAAAAATCCTCGATGAACCTCCGGTAATATCCTGCAAGGCCAAGAAAACTTCTGACTTTGGGTACCGTCTTGGGCGGCTCCCACTCTAGAACAGCTTTCACTTTAGCAGGGTCAACCTTAATCCCATCTCCGGATACAACATGTCCAAGGAATACAACTTCCTCAAGCCAGAACTCGCACTTACTGAACTTAGCATACAACTCCTTCTCTCGCATCCTCTGTAGTACTACCCTCAGGTGCTCCTCATGTTCTTCCCTGCTCTTGGAGTATATCAGAATGTCGTCGATGGAGATTACCACGAACTTATCCAAGAACTCGTTCAGGACCAAGTGCATCAAGCACATGAAAACTGCAGGTACATTGGTCAAACCGAAAGGAACCACTGTGAACTCAAAATGTCCATACCGAGTACGGAAGGCCGTCTTCGGTATGTCCTTCTCTGCAATCTTGACCTGATGGTAGCCAGATAGAAGATCTATCTTAGAAAATACAGTAGCTCCCTGTAGCTGATCAAATAGGTCATCAATCCTGGGAAGCGGGTACTTATTCTTTACTGTCACTTTGTTCAGCTGTCGGTAGTCCACACACATCCGCAAACTGCCATTTTCTTCTTCACAAAGAGGACTGGTGATCCCCAAGGTGATGTACTAGGTTGGATGAATCCCTTCTCAAGCAACTCATCTAGCTGCTTCTTCAACTCCTGAAGTTCTGTCGGTGTCATCCGATATGGTGCCATCGAGATAGGTGTCACTCCCGGCATCAAATCAATGGTGTACTCGACTTCCCTGTCAGGTGGCAATCCTGGCAGATCCTCTGGAAACACATCTGGAAACTCCCTCACAACTGTGATGTCCCCCAAAACCGGAGTCTGAACTTCTTCACCCTTAATATGGGTCAACAAAGCATCTAGACCCAATGGCTTCATCCCGATATCCTGATTAGCAGAGATACTGCATGTAGTAGCAGCTCTCCCAATACCTGTCAACAAAACCTTTCGCCCACCATCGGAAGTCAACAGCACTTCCTTGGTTCGATAGTTCACCATAGCACTGTAATTGGACAACCAGTCCATCCCCAAGATGATATCGAAACCTCCCATGTTCATCACAATCAGCCGTGCAAGAAAAACCTCTCTATCGTATGGAAGCAAAACGTCTCTGCACACATGGGTTAACCTGACCACTATACCTGTAGGTAACCTAACCCTCATCGGACAAGTTAAATTCTCTCCCGTACAGTTATGTAGTACTGCAAAGCTTTGCGCAACAAATGAATGCGTAGCACCAGGATCAATCAAAGTATAAGCAGTACTACCAAAGACTGTAAAAGTACCTACTATAACATCAGCATTCTCTGGGTCCTCATCAGCGGTGATCACAAATGCTCTCGGCACTACTGCACTCTGGTTCATAGCTGACTGGGTCCTAGCAGGAACAACTCCACGTCCTCGGCCTCGGCCAACTCCAGAACCACTAGGTACACTGGCAACTGAAGCTTGCACTGTCTGAACATGTGTCGTACCCCCAGATCTTCCCAACTTGGGACAAGCATAACGGTAGTGCCCAACTTCATTACACTCATAGCACCTCACCTGAGATAGAAGAGGTCTCGGGCGAGCATTCCAAGAAGAAGTCCCTCCTGACTAAGTCCAAGAACTGCCTCGGTTGTTGTAGTTGTTGTTCCATCCACGTCCCTGAATCCCTGGTATGAATCGGCTCTGTCCATATCCTGACCGGTTCGCTGGTGTCTGTAATCTCTTGTTCTGTCCCCCAGAACTCTGTACAGCATGCCTCTTACGGATCTCCTGTTGCTCCCTCACATCGCCCAACCAGAAAATCTTAACTCTCAGGGCATCTGTCAGCATGTCCTAATAAGTCTCATAAACCTTGCACCCCATGACTGTCTGGATGCCAGATCGAAGACCATCCCAGAAACGTTTACATCTGGCCTCCAGAGTAGCTACAAACTCACTGGCGTAAATGGACAGGCGGTTGAACTTGATCTCATAATCATTGACCGTCTGATCTGGTCCCTGTTGCAGTCCCAGAAACTCTCGTCTTAGCTGGTCCTCGTATGCCTCAGAAACAAACTTCCTTCGAAATATCTCCATGAACTGGTTCCATGGCATAGTGATAGGTGTCGGCATGTCCCTAGTGGTAGACTCCCACCAATCAACGGCATCTCCTTGAAACATGGCAGCGGCATATCTGGCCCACTTGTCATTCCTATATGTCAACTTCAGCATAACCCTGTTCATCTGTCTAAGCCACTGGTCAGCATCCTGTGGTGTAGTGACACCAGTAAAAAACTCTGCCCCAAGCTTCTCCAGCATCATGTATAATGGATCCTCAACTGGTCCCTGGTTTTCCTGTTCCCGGGCTCCCATAGCATCGATACGTGCATCCCTGGCTTCTTGCCTTCGCAGAATCTGAGTTACCACGTTTAGCATCTGCGTAGGGCCTCCCAAAGGAATATTCGGAAGGTGTTCTGGACCTCCCGCAACTTGCTGCGGTTGATCCACCGATACCTGATCGTCATCTAGGTGACCTCCAACATGCTGATTCCCTCCAACCGGATCCATTTGTACCTATATGAGAATGTATATGTATGCATGTCATATCATGTCGTGACAAATCTTATGCAAAAACAAACAATCATGCAATCACAGTTATGTCCCTAATGACCTACTGCCTGCTCCGCTACCAAAATGAAGCACCCCGACCCGTATTTACCGGTCACAGTAAACACGTATCAGAACTATTCTTATTAACAGCTCAGGCAGTACATCGCAGTAAAATACTACACAGTAAATCAAATACAACAGCTCACTGAATATAATACAACTGTCTCCCGTACCCGGGGACCATTATTCAATCCATTCAACAACAGCAGCTTATACCAAATAGACAACATCAAAGCAATAAAGGATAGCAGCAACACAGCAACATATATTGCACAGCGGCGGAAGACTTAAATGCACATGCAACGGAGGTGTGGATCCGAAGTCAGGTGGAGAAGAAAGCAGCAACCATCGAACGTCATACCTGAACTACGAAGCAACTAAACCTACAGGATGAAACCCCGCAGGTGAGGGGTGAGTCCGAAGTGCTCATCGACGAAGGATAAACAGAGATATATAATCAACCATAATACTTTCGAAGTAAACACAAGCAATCACAACTCAAGTAATCTATCACGACACAACTGAACCAAGACCAAAAGAATGTTTATTATTAATACCAATTTTATCTTCCGAGCCCCGTCACTGGACAAGCTAGGGTCGTACCTGGTTATTAACTAATTCCGGATGCCAGGCCAAAACACAATCCGGGATCAACATCCCAATCTCAACCAATCCGGGATCAATATCCCAATATCAACAAATCCGGGATCAACATCCCCAACAACCAACCAAACCGGCCATAAGACCACAGAACTAGCCTCTAACCATCCAGTCGTACCACTACTTTCCATGTGACAAATATATCATCATCTCAAATTCAGTCCAATTCCATTACCCTTTCATCAATTATCCATTTTCTATTACCACAGATTAATCCACAGACTCATCCAGTCAACAATCTTGTAACACTAATTATTCACAACTAACAGTTCAACAATATTTCCAACACAATATACACAACTCTAACACAATTCAACAACAGCTTCAACAATTCCATAGCAATCAAGCAACAGTCGATAATCATTCCAGTAGTTCAATCAATCAACAAAAATACACACACAGCATTACGGGCACATATCAAGGGTTATCCATCCTCACCTTAGCCGACTATCAAGTTTGGAAATGCCCCACTGACTCCAAGTCCGGTTCCACAGGTATCTGCTCGTTATCAACTCCTATATCAAACAAATAATATGCACATATAAGTGATATGCAATATCATGCTACTACTGTATAACTAAAAATAAATACTGACTCGTCTCGGTTACTCCCCCGGGTTATTTCTCTATTATCGTCATAATTCACCATTTATTATTCAGTGTCAAAACACCGTACTTTACCTATACTTATACCCGGATATTATTCCGGTATTTTACTACCTTGATAATACCCTTTCCAAAATTATTCTTCAAAATAATTACTATCCCATATATAGTATATTTTCCCCAAAAAAAAATTATTTTCTGCCAATTATTTTTTTTTCCCAAATTATTCCAGAATATTATTTTCCCAAAATTATTTTCCTTCTTAACAGTTATTTTATACCATATATATTTTTTTCCAAATATTATTTCCCAACATATTTTCCTGATTTATAATTTTTTTTCCAGTTTATAATCCTCTTTTTTTTTTTAAGTTCTGGATCAGCCTAGAAGGAGTACTATTCCAGCCCTAATCAAATAGCCCATACACCCAAGCCCACCATCACATCCAGCCCAGGTGATCCTCCAGGTCAACCCGACCCAGCGCCTCGACCCGGCGGTGTGATGGACTCGGGTTGTCGGGTCTTCTTCAACCCAAAGACAACAACTCACCTAGGCGGCGACGAGCGTCGCGGTCGAACGAGGTGCGGGACGACGACGACACAGGCGGCGCGAGGCGATGACGAGGCGTCGTAAGGGGCGATTGCAGGTGGTGCGTCGGCACCGGCAGATGGGGGCGGTCCGTCGGGTGTGTTGTCGGGTGGAGGGCGCGACGGAAAGAGACAGAGGGGAAGGCGCTGGCGGCGCGACCACGAGCGAGAGAAGAGGAGGGGGTGATGGTGGTGATGGCTCGAGTGGTGGTGACGAGCTGGTGGTGGCGTTTCGGCCGGCGGAGTGGGTGGCAGCGGGTTCACGGCCACGGGTGGCTCACGATGGGGAAGAAAGAAAAAGAAAAGAAGAAGGGGAGAGGGGGAAAATGGTGGCGTTTTGTGCTGGTGTGGTGTGTGTTATTGTTGTTTCTTTTTTTTTTTTCTTGTTGCAGGTGGTGAAGGTTTGCAGTAGGTGGTTTGTGGGTTTTGCAGGTGAAACAAGGAAGAATGGCGGTTGGGTGTTGTAGGCAGGAGGAAGAGAAAAAGAAAGGCAGAGAAAAGAACCAAGACATGCAGTGCAGGACAAAGGCTAGGCACGAGCAGGGTACTGACACTTCACGGGTTTCATTCACATGCTGCATAGTGGTGGCGGCTGCTGCAACACTGTGCAGCATGTGAAGCGGGTTCTGTCCGGATCAGAAAATAACTAATGTACCCCCTTGACTTTATTTCTGGCCCGATAACTCGGGGTTAATCCCGACTTTTCTGAAGATTCCTGGACCCGAAGAATTCCAACTTGGTCCGGAAAATCCGCAGAAAAATTCCGAGCATGGAACATGGCTCGGTTTCGGAATCCGATGCACGAATTACCATAAATTAATTACCCAAGATTAGTTTTTATGGTCAATAACTGTAAAATAAATTTTACGGTACCGGTAAAAACTTAAAAATTACCCGGACTGTTACAATATGTATCTAATAAAAAGTTGACCTATTTAATTTTAGAGGTCGACCTACCAATTTTTTCAAATTGACTGTAGTACTTTAAAGATTGGCTTGTTAAATTTTAAAACTCTACCTATTATAGAAATATAATTTTCTATCTTCATATATCTACATTTTGAATTTGGTAAAGGCATAATACCAATTTTATAGACCAATTTGTATGTTTTGGTCAATAGTAATTGGGTCAATTTAATATACCAATTTTCAAAATTGGATCAATTTAGTCATTTTGACTATGGTGGTTAAAATTGAAGTCTTGACTTACTGACGCATAAACGTCAACCAATAATATGTTGACACGTGGATAATCCCTGTTTAAAAGACCCAAACCCATATTAATTGAACCCTACCCATTTAAATCTAGATTAACCCATATAAAATTTATTATTATTTTTTTAAAAACAACAACAGTTAACTGCCATTCTTTTATTATATAAGTAACGATTAAAGATTATCAAACCCTAAAAATTGTCTCTCCTTTGATTTTATAAAACATTTGTTGTTTAATGTTTTAAGCCTTGCAAATTTTCAAGACTCTTTTGTTATACTGGTAGTGAAAGAAAATTTGACGGTGGTCCAGGAAATTTGTACATGGGTTCAAAAAAATTATGTTATGGATTTTATATATAGTGCAATGTTTCTTTGCTAACCGTGCATCAAAATCAGGAGCATATATATGTTTTTTTTTTTAAGGCGGCAACGAAACAATATGGAAAGAAAGAAAAAATTTATATGGGTTAACGGTATTTGGGTCTTCTGAAAAGAGTTACCCAATTATTGGTTGATATTACACGTCAGCAAGTCAACATTTCAATTTTCATCATTATAGTAAATTGACCTAATTTTAAAAATTGATGTATTAAATTGATCTAATTATGAAAATTGATGTATTAAATTGAGCTAATTACAAATTCGTATATAAAATTGACCAAAACATACAAATTGGGGTATAAAATTCCATGTATGTAGGACAAATATTATTCCTTATGCCTGCCTCTTGGACTTAGTGGGCACTGCCACTGCGTATAATAATATTATTGATTATACTCACTGCAAAGAGTAAATTTTGAGTTTAATGGCATATCTTTCCTCAATCAAAGCATGCAGCAACTAGAATGCGATGAGGCCGTAGCCTTTGGATAGATCAACATCAAATAAGAACAATATTGTTATATTTATTTTTGTAAGGGTAAGGATATTTCTAGTTTTGTTCCATATTTTTTTTTATATACATAATATATAGAGAGAGCATACACACATCTCAAAAGTGACTATGAATATATGATACCTTACATTTTGAAAGAATAAAAATAAGAGATGTGGCTTATACAATTACAGTTAATACAAGGGTAGTTTAGTAGTTTTTTATATATTCGAGCCTAATGCACTTGTCCGAACACAGTTTTTTGTACACGTCTTAGTGCGATCTGTTTCATCCTAATTGCCGAAGTATGGTGGATTTTTTTTTTTTAATACAAGTACGGTGGAATTACTAGTAAAAGTACTAATAGTGCTTTTGTCCAAATTATTTTTTAATAAGAAAAATAGAAAGAAGCAGCTGACGGAGAAAAGCTTTTTAATGAAAACCGCACGCAAGAATACCGGTACGTACTTATATACTACACTATATATGCCTCGTGCACCACCGGGGGTGGTGGCCCAGTGGCAAGGCCTTCAACCTGCCATCTCTAAGATTCGGGTTCGAGTCCCGGCGCTTCCAGTCGAGCCTCATAGTGTGATGCGGCCGAATATGGCCTTCCACACGGCGGGGTGCTGGCCGTTGAGCCCGGTGATTCCCCGGTATTATGACGCGTAGCAGGTGAGGGTGCCCGCTGGTGCCCCGGTTGGGCGGTCTCTCCTATGAGGAGGGTCTAATGCCAGGATGTAACCGGTATTGACACGGGGCCTGGACCAACGGGGCGATGATGACACCACTGATGACTTTTTTTTCCTTCGACAAAAAAAAAAATATATGCCTCGTGCATGCATATATAATTCAAGATGAATATATATATATGCAAGTGACACTATCTTTCTATTAAAAGCTTTCTAAAAAGCAGAGGTCTCTAAAAAATTTGCAGTTGTGAAATAGTAAGATTCTTTAACAACCAGCTTAAGGAACTAATTTTTTTTTAAAAAAAGAACATTCTTTTGATTTCTTTTTTGTCCACCTATAGGCTAACTACCATCAAGATTAAGTAATGTGAAATTAGAAATGCCCATTCACAGAAGAATGGAATTACCCAGAAACAGTTTCTTCAAGTTGGTAATGTGATTGATTATAAGTCCGGGCTAATGAATGGCTGTCAAGACTCTCTCGCTTTTTTTTTTATTTTATTGTTTCAGAGTATCAAAAAAAACAACAAAGAGAAAAGGCCAAAAGGAAGATTTGCCATCTAAAACAACTTTAACATCATATGTGAACAGGGAGTGTGCGAGAACTTTAAAAGATCTGCAACGGCTTGAATTAGAAAGCATGGCCTTGAAAAGTATAAGAAAAGACAAAACATTGAATGCCCAAAATCCTACACAGATCTTGGAAGAGGGAGAAAAATCGGAGGATGTTTGATGGGTTAATATATGGTCAAAATGGATGACTTATATTTGGGCCCAGCCAAATTCCAGTTTGATCATGACATGAATCTCAATCTTCAGTTGGTGATAACTGCAAATCTCACTGCATGCTCTCTCCATCAGCATGTGAAAAACTGAAAAAAGCAATATCTTCATTTCAATATTGCACACCACAACTTAGGATAATTCAAGCTACTTTTCTGGCCATATTTTTGAGCTGCATTTCATTAAATCAAAGAATTTCCTTTTTTGGATGCTAATCAAATCATTCCATGCATGTTTCAGGATTTAAATATTCTGAGAAAAGTTTTGCTCAACCTTGTAGTTACTTAATTGGTTAGTTTATTGAAATATGTTTGCCACCACACCACAGCCCAACTGCCAACAAGCTACCCACTAGAAAAGAAACTATATCCATGGCCCGTAGAAACATTCCTTTTGACGTATGACAATTAAGATATCAACGAGTGAAGTAAAAAAGAAGAAGAAAATTGAGATGGCACTAAATGATTCTCATATCATCGTCCTATCAGATATCTTCAAACGATTTGGTATCATCATCCATATCGTCTGACAAAGAAGATATCATGGCCCTACTGAGGTACTAGTATATATTTATCAAAGCAAATTGAGTACACACACATTGGCATCAATATTCCGGTTTACAAATTGCGGCGCATGTACGTACGGTCGTATCTGAAAAATCTTTGACATTGATTTCATCATTTTTTTCCGTAGTCTCCACGCCCAGTCCTATCCCAATTGATATTGTAAGCAATATTGTCCAATTATCAAAAGGGATGGAAACAATATAAATAATAAAGCCTGGTGGGCAACCCAGACAGATCTGGATTAGTCGACAAAATTTTTGGTTACGAAAAAAAATTATGAATTATAGAATGACAATTGTAGAAACAAACACAAAAACTCTTTGGTACGTAGTCAAGTGGTAGTCAATGTGCTTTTTTTCTTCTTCTTCTTGCTTTTTTTTTTAGAAAATCCAATGTGGTATATTAATTTGACTTATTGAAGAGTGAATTAGTCGTTTAGATTTTTTTTATTTAATCAATTGTCAATTAGTGTAATTGTACCAACTCATATGCTACAACTTGAAAACCATACAATTTTTCCATAGGAAAGGGAAAAAAATTTTTGGTTGATTAAGGTGTAGGTTGAAGGGAGGTTAGGAAAGGGAAAGTTTTGAAGCTATTTATAAATAAGTCATATCAATGGTGGATTCTAAGGCCATTTCAAGTCACGAATGATCTTCTCAAATCAGACGGCAGTAAGCAAGAACATAATGACAATTGCAAAAACTACTTGTTGAAAAGTAGTTATTTAGAAAGTACGGTAATGTATTTGTTCTCTGGAGAGTTATGCAATAAACGTAACAAGAACAGTATCCTTGCAAACCCAGAAGGGTGTCTTTGATATTATTTGACAGAGGAAAGGATAATAAGGCTGTTACAATTACAACCACTCAATAACTAAGAAAGACAGTAATTAGAATAGAGAGGAGGTGAAAAGAGAAAAGATATTTCTTCCAGCAAATTCTTGTCCTCTACCAGCTTGCTCTTCCACTATATAAGTGTACGTCCACAAGTTTCGCGAAACCGTTATACCTCTGCTTTCATCAATCCAACACGTAATCCCTTAGTATCCTAGAAGGCATCTTCCCTCGTGCACTCCTTATAGGACCAGTTGTTATTGTGTCATGGGCCTCATTCTGTCTTAGTTGGGCTTTTGCTCGAACTCCTCGGCCTTCATTCATAACAATACTCCCATCCCGGATTTGAACCTTCTTCTCAAGGTTCAAAGAAGGAAACTGTTGACAGATTGTTTTTGCATTTTCCCACGCAGCAGCATCATGTGGTAGCCCATCCCAACGAATTAGCCATTGCTCGACATCACGACCCCCTTCCTACACAACACGCTTATGCAATAATTCCACTGGTTGCAATACAAAGGCTATTGTGGAATCCACAAGATGTAATGGAGTAATTTGCTGCTTCGGCACTCCCTTGCATTCCTTAAGGAGGGAAACATGAAATATTGGGTGGATTCGAGCTGCAGTAGGTAACTCCAGCTTATAAGCTACCTCTCCAATTCGTTTGATAACACGGAAAGGGCCAAAGTAACGCCTACCAAGCTTACTATGCCGTCGAAGGCGGACAAAATTTTGACTATAAGGCTGCAGCTTTACAAAAACCCAATCACCCTCCTTATAAACAACTTCCCTCCTATGTTTATCAGCAAAATATTTCATTCGACCTTGTGCAAGCGCCAAATTCCGTTTCAGGGAGCATAGGACAACATCTCTCTGCAGCATCTGTGCTTCCACTAAGGCATTTCCAGTTGCTCCTCTAACATAGCGAGTTACAGATGGCGGTGGTCTACCATATAGCACCTCAAATGGTGTCATCTTAGCTGATGTTTGATAGGATGTATTATACCAGTATTCTGCCCATGGTAACATAGGTAACCAAAAAGAGGGAGTATCTGCAACAAAACACCGTAAGTACATCTCCAAACATTTGTTGTGTACTTCGGTTTGACCATCCGTCTGTGGGTGGTAAGCTGTGCTAGGGGAGAGAGCAGTGCCACGTAGTCTATTCACTTCTTGCCAAAAGTTGGTCATAAAACGAGGATCCCGATCAGAAATAATGGAAGTGGGAACGCCATGCAGGTGAATTACCTCATTAACAAAACTCTTGGCAACATCTTCACTAGAAAAATTACCTTTCATCCCAATAAAATGGCCATATTTTGATAATCTATCAATGACAACCATAATTGTTTTTTTTCCTTGTGATATGGATAACCCAGTGATGAAGTCCATGGATATACTTTCAAAGACAAGCTCGGAAATGGCCAACGGTTGCAATAATCCAGCCGGACTGAGAGATAAATCTTTCATCTGCTGGCATACTTGACATTCAGATACCCATTGGCAAACATTCTTGCGCATATGTTCCCAATAAAAATTGGAAGATAGCCTGTGAAACGTGCGAGCTATCCCAGCATGGCCACCTATTGGTGTGGCATGAAATTCCTGAAAAAGTTGGACTCGCAAAGGGGAGTCTGATGGCACCACAACTCGATCATGAAGAAGAAGTAGCCCTTCCTTAAACTTCCAACCCGGGAGGGAATCTGGATCTGTTGTCAAGCGATGTTGTAGCTCTTTTAGCTCTGGATGGATCTGATTAGCTTCTTTTAGCTGGTGAACTAAAGAGATAGTCAAATCTGTAATAGCTAAAAATGTCGCTGCAAGAATGCAAGATAAGGTATCAGCAGCCAAATTTTGTTTCCCCGGGAGATACATAATGTCAAAATTATAGCCCAATAGTTCACTAAGCCATTTTTGTTGTTCTGGAGTTTGAATGGTTTGCTCCGTCAAGTTTTTTAAGGCATGCTGGTCGGTGATGATAGTAAACCTTCGACCCAACAAATACTGCCTCCATTTCGCTATCGCTTGAGTGATGGCATACATTTTCCTATGATAATTAGAGGCTTTTTGCATCCTGGGGCAAAGTTTTTGACTGAAGTAAGCAATCGGGTGCTTGTCTTGTGATAACACAGCGCCAATGCCAATACCAGAAGCATCGGTTTCCAAGACAAAGGCTTACTAAAATCTGGCAGGTGCAAAACTAGGGCTTCACTAAGTAGCTTTTTGAGGGCTGTGAAAGCTGAAGTAGCTTCATTGGTCCAATGAAACCTATTTTTTTTTAGGAGATCCGAGAGAGGACCAGCAATATGAGCAAAATACTGGATAAAACGGCGATAATAACCGGCTAACCCCAAAAAACGTCTTACCTCTTTCACGGTTGTAGGAGTTGGCCATTCCTGTATTACCTTGATCTTCTCGGGATCAACAGCAATGCCTTCCTCTGAAATTATGTGTCCAAGATAAGCTACAGTGCGCTGCCCGAACAAGCATTTAGATTGCTTGGCTACAAGTTTTTCTGAACGTAATACCTCAAGTACCAATTTAACATGCTCCAAGTGCTCCTTCCATGATGAACTATAAATTAAGATGTCGTCGAAGAAAACCAAGACAAACTTACGAAGAAAGGGGCGAAGTATAGCAAACATGATTGCCTGAAAGGTGGATGAGGCATTGGACAACCCAAATGGCATAACTAGAAATTCATAATGCCCATCATGTGTGCGAAAAGCAGTTTTCTCTACATCCTCCGCCTTAATTCGGATTTGATGGTAACCAGCTAGTAAATCCAGCTTAGAAAAGTATTGAGCCTCATGTAGTTCGTCAAAGAGTTCATCAATAGAGGGAATAGGAAATCTATCTCGGATGGTCACTGCAATGAGGGCCCTATAATCCACACATAACCGCCATGTCCCATCCTTTTTACGAACAAGCAACACTGGAGATGAGTATGGGCTGGTGCTAGGCTGAATAATACCATCACGTAACATCTCAGCAACTAATTTCTCCATCTCCTGCTTTTGAAAATGAGGATAGCGGTATGGGCGAACATTTACTGGAGTAGTGTGAGGCAAGAGTGGTATGGTATGATCTTGCAAGCGACATGGAGGTAGTCCTTGGGGTTTTGTGAAGACATCAGAAAAATTGGATAAAAGAGATGCCAAATCGGATGGTAGTTCATTGGTGTAACCCATTGATGGTGGCAAAATCATAGAGTCTTCTGGTGCCTTCAGCTCAAGGCGAAACAGAGCTGCCATAGAATCCATATTGCAAAGCCGACATAGACTATTAAATTGGATGGGTTGGACTGAAGGAACCTCCGCTTGCCACTTAATTGCGTGTCCAACATGCTCAAATTGGAATTGGCCAGTAGAATAATCTGTGACCACAGGACCAAGAATAGACAACCAAGAAACACCAAGCACCATATCCCAACCTTGAATTGGAAGAACATATAAATCAAGAGAGAGTGAGAAACCTTGAATACTGACCTGCACTTGTTTTGCAATCCCGGTGCAAGATAGTCGTTCCTCAGTACAGACCATAACAGAGAAGGCAGGCACGGTTTCGACACTGAGATGCAAGAACTTTGCCATGCGAGTTTGCACAAAGTTATGCGTACTTCCGCCGTCTAGTAAAATCTGAATAGGAGTACCTTGAACATATCCCGTAAAACGAAGTGTGGCTACTGAACAGCCCCCAGAAAGTGCATTATAAGAAATAGCAGATTGAGTTTGTACCTCTTGGATTTGCAAAGAGTCAGCTGATGCCGCGTCAGACAATATTGGCTCAGTAGACAGCACAGGCTCTGTAGACAGTGGAGGATTGCCCTCATCTTCAATAAATAATAATTGGGGAAGAGCCTTGCACTTGTGGTCCCAAGTGTACTTTTCATCGCAATTATAGCAAAGCCCTTGTGCTCGCTTCTGTGAAATCTCAGAAGGACTAAGTTTGCAGAATGGAAATTTAGTATTTCGCGAGGAAGAAGGGCAGCATTGGTGGATGATGAAGCCAAAGAGGAGGGAGACGGTACCGTTTTAGGAGTAGGCAGTAGAGGGGGAGAACAACCCAAAGTAGGTTTAATGGACCCACGTATAAGGGCTAAGCGGTGCTCGTGAAGATGGGCCAAGCGGATTGCTTCTTCCAACTCTATTGGTTGGGCTATGAGGACCCTTGTTTTGATGTTGGCCCTAAGACCGGAGATGAAACACCGAATCAAAAAGACTGGAGGCAGATAGATTGTTTTGTTCATAAGAGCCTCGAATCTTCCTTGATATTCACTAACCGTGAAAGTTTGTTGTAGTTTGGAGAGCTGACCTTCAAGCGATTCAAGATCCTTAGATCGGAAGCGCTTAACAAGAGCAATTGAAAAATGATCCCAACCTACCAACTGTTTGTTGCGGTGCATCCACAAAAACCATTCGGCCGCCTCGTCAGTCAAGTAAAAGGAGGCGATGGTTAAGCGCTCATCTTCTTTGATGTTGTAAAAATCAAAATAACGATTTGCCTAGAAGACCCATTGCTCAGGTTTGGTACTAGAAAAGCGTGGTAACTCCACTGGAGCAGGTTTATGCCTGCCCAACGAGCTATACCCAGAAAAGTGGTCACCAAAAAATCCAGATCCACCAAGGAAGGAAGTTACCTCAAGAGACAACGAGGGCTTGGTAGATTGAAGATCAGTAAGTTTTCCCAAGATTTGTTTCAACGAATCATTGATACCATCCACGTCCTTACGCAGCTGTAGTTGTGTTTCTTGAGTGTGTTTCAGCGAATCCTCCAATTGCCGAAAACGGGTGCCCTCTGCCATAATTGCAAAGCGTCAATGAAAGCACCAATGCAATAAACGTAACAAGAACAGTATGCTTGCAAACCCAGAAGGGTGTCTTTGATGTTATTTGACAGAGGAAAGGATAATAAGGCTGTTACAATTACAACCACTCAATAACTAAGAAAGACAGTAATTAGAACAGAGAGGAGGTGAGAAGAGAAAAGATATTTCTTCCAGAAAATTCTTGTCCTCTACCAGCTTGCTCTTCCACTATATAAGTGTACGTCCACAAGTTTCGCGAAACCATTATATTTCTGCTTTTATCAATCCAACACGTAATCCCTCAGTATCTTAGAAGGCATCTTCTCTCGTGCACTCCTTCTAGGACCAGCTGTTATTGTGTCATGGGCCTCATTCTGTCTTAGTTGGGCTTTTGCTCGAACTCCTCGGCCTTCATTCATAACAAGTTGAGAACTATGGAAAAAAAAAACAGGAGTCTAAATCCAAAACGTAGAGAATCAACAAAGCTCATCACCCACCTAACTTGGATCCAATCCGGATTAGTAGAAGCAAAGTTCTAGATACCGAATAGAAAAAGAAGAAAAACAAAGGTCATGAAGAGGGACAAGAAAAATCAAAGGAATTAGTACTAGCTTGACAGAAAAATCAAAAGAATTAGTTTTTTTTTTTTGATAAAGGGCTAGGATCTATCCATGCTCTTCATTAAAAATTAAACGACACACAGGCGGCCCCCAAAAGGTGGCAAATACACATAGGGGGGAATACAAGGCCAAGTAGTACAAGAATTACTGCCCATCAATGCCATTTCGTTTGCCACCCTATCAGTAGCACGCGACTTAAACTTACATTCAAAATACAAAAAAGAAGCAGCCATCAACCTACCATCCGTGATTAACATGCTCATCAAGGACGGTTCAACACCACCAGTTTGGACTCCATTAGCAACTAGAAGAGAGTACTCAGTTACGTTTCCACTTGCAAATGCAAAAAACCACGTTGATGTGAAAGTATGATGGCTTCACGAACCGCCATAGTTCCCAAAAATTAAAGGGTCTGTGCATCCCCAAATCTTCACAAAAAATGCCATAATGAAGTGACCTCTATCATTCCTAAGAATAATTCCAAGACCGTGTGCATATCATATACTATTTTAAGGCATGAAATATCCTTTTGGCCAAGCATTTAGTTAGGAACCAAGCATTTTAATTTTTGCCTATTTTCTACTAGCATTATCTTCATTAATTGATTCTCGCTTCCAAGTGTCTTTTGATGCATAATAGCCTGTTTTTTGTGGATTTCAAGCTCCTTGTGGATTTCTGGAAGGATTGGAGCTGATTTGATGACGATTTCCTGATGAAGAGTTTTCAACAGAGCCACTCTGTTGAATCTCGTAGAACAAAACCTGATTTTATTATAAAATTGCGTCAACTTTGATTTGCTATTTAATAGGAGTTAAATCAAGTAACCGACTTGTTTGGCACTCCTATAAGAGGAAGAAATCTGCTGCGACTAATGAGGAAAAGAATCCTAGAAACATTAAATCCTAGATTTTAGCTACCTAAGCTAACTTCTAGGAATTAATGCTAAAGTTTCTAGGTACTTAAAAAGTGAAGTCGGCTGCAATAGGGAGATCATCTAGAATTTTGACGACAGCAGCAACTGAAGGCAGAGACTCCTTTTGTCGTAGTTCTTGCTAGTTTATTTTGGTTTGTAATATGAATTATTCCTCGATGATTGTTTGCTTTTTAGCTATAAGCTAAACCTTCTTTTCTAGAACAAGAGGGATGTAGCTACTCAACTCTTTTTATAGTTTAATTACTCCTCCAACAGTTTCTCTTATTTGATTTCTTGAATAATTTATGTGTTTTTATCCAAGTTTGAAGCCTGATCACCTTTATTACTTGTTTTAAGCGTTAAGCTAGGTACCGAAGGGAGATGTTTATCGCTGGAACAACATAAATTTACCTTAATCTAGGTGCTGAAAGGTGATAGATTATTGTGGAACAAGTAACAACATAGAACATCATTACTCTTAGGAATAGGTTTGATCCACGATAGTGGTAAAATTGACCTCTGAGACGAGTTTATTCTTCCAAAAGTTGATATTCTCACCCTAGGTTGTTACCCATCAGAAATCGAGTAAAGAATCTGCAGGTTTTAGTGGACAGTGTCACCCCGTTTGCAGACATATAACAGAGTCACCCTGATGACGAGTCTGGAAGGATAATTAACGCATAAAAGGATAGAGTAGTGAATCACGATTAATCTAGACGTTCTAAAATCAAATTTACAGTTTATCATTGTTTATTTTATTATTGATCATAATCTCAAATCACAAATTCAAAATCATTGTTTCTTTTACTGTTTTCAGCCTAACGGAGTGAGCCCGTTGATTAATTATTTTGCCTAGTCCTTGTGGATACGACCTTGAGTGCTACTGCGATCTGTGCACTTACAGATTTGACACATCAACCACCACAGCTTATGTCACAAAAAACTGCAACATTCGTGTTAAACTTCACCACACCAATAGGGGGTTTCCATTTCGCCTGGGAGTTTGCAACAACGTGAGGTTGATCGGGATTCTTCCTGTGAGAATAAAATTGCCTGATGTTGGATCTTGCATATGAAACAACTTCCTCAGTGTCTTTACCGCGTCCATTCACCCTGATTGAGTTGCACTCATTCTAGATAACCCAACAAATCTTAAGGATTTAGCAGCAGCTTCTTTACCCTTTGACCAAATTATACTTTCCCACCAATCCATAGTAGATACATTTGGGGTAGTGCCATGGCCTTAATTCCACTCGGTGCAATCCCATACAGCTTGAGCAGAGTGGCACAATAAGATAGCATGAAACGCACTCTCGGGCTCCTTATTGCACCTCTCGCATAAGTCCTCTTCAATAATATGCCGTCTCCACAATGCCACTTTCACTGGTAGAATCCTTTTAGTAGCCTCCATTCAAAGTTCTATACTTTATTTAAAACTGGCTGGACCCAAAGGGAATTCCAATTAAAGTAAGGACAGGAAGAAGAAGCTTGTGTTGGAATTATTTAGTATTTATGTGCTTATATTATTAAATACAATTATATTTTAGATTGTCTAATTTTATGGGGCTATTAAGTAATCTATTTTGGGCTCTAAAATATCTTGTTGGTATGGGCTCTAATATATGTAGAAACCCAATACTAATAATTAGGATTTTATGGGCACCCTAATTAATCTAGTATATAAAGAATTAATATAGGGTTGTGGTCTCCAAGAATATTCTAGTGTTAGTTTTCTCTGCCCCATCCCTGAAAAATATACCAGAAGTTGGAACCAAATCTTGGAAGCTCCCAATCCTCTTCAGTCAATACTCAAGTTTATTCATCATGAGTTCAGGCACGCCTTGCTTTTATATCTGATTATTATTCTTGATTGTCAAATAATTTGTCAAGATATTTGAGACATAAAATATTTAATTCTAGCAGCTTGTCCTTCATTAAGCTTTGCTTTGTGCTCAACATGATAAGTACTCTTAACCGAGAAAGAACCGTGCTTGTCAAAATACCAGCTCTAGTTGCTTCATTATAACTTTAGGGCAGTTTTAGGATCTCCTCAACATCAGGTGCTGCGAAGTTCGCCCTAATCTTCGCCTCATCCCATCATCGTGGATGTTCACATATTAAACTGCTGACTGCGTCCCCATTCCCGATTGCATCACCTGACCAGACTAGGCATAAAGAATATGGGCGATGAATCCAAGGATCATTTTTCACTAAGGTTGAACGAACATTACCTATGATTTGCACCAAACCTCTTTGAAGGGTTTCCCTTTGCATCAAAATGCTCTATAGATACTTGAAAAAGATGGAAATTTGTAATGAAAGATGGGAGCTTTATGGGAAAGACAGTAACTTTTATATATAAAAGGGGTACAATTCGAGGAGAGTCACCTTGACCTTACAAGATTGGCCAAAGGTATCAAGAAACTAGATAATTGGGCACTACAGTCTTAAAGTTGTTGGTCGTGGTAGTGGAAATAGACAAAGATTATGCTCGTGGGATAAAGAGAAAAACTATGTCAAAACTACTCTTAAAAGTTTAAGGAAAGGAGAGAGAAATGTAAAGAGTAAGTCATAAAGTATAGTATGTAGAGTAGAGTTGTGTGTAAGGATTGATGTCTGGATGTCTATAAATATTTCTTTCCCTTTTATACTACTTAGAGGACAGACCTGTGACTACCAAAACTTGTGATTGTAGGGGCCAAGGACATTAGGTGGCATGCCAATTTGCACCCACCATCTCCTACCAGGCGTTCTTCTTGTCCAGTTATAATAATGTTGTCCTTGTCTTTCTCTACCCATAATTTTTATGTTGTTACTCCTTACTTCTTCACGAGCATGGAACGGGCTAAGAGACCGGGTCTTTGTTCGTATTGTCCAGATATTATTTTGGAACCATGATCTCTAACAAGACCCCTGCCCACCGAACTACAAGTCCCTTGCCCGCGCAGGACTACCCTTGCCCGTCGAACTACAAGATCCTCACCCGTCGGACTACAAGTTCCTTGCCCGCTAGACTACAAGTCCTTTGCACGTTGGACCTCAAGACAAGACCCTTGCCCGCTGGACGACAAGAGCTTTGTTCGCTGGACCACAAGTCCTTTGCACGTTGGACCTCAAGACATGACCCTTGCCCGCTGGACTACAAGAACCTTGTTCGTACTCGAGTTGGAGGTACCATTATTTCTGGTAGTTCTTGTCGAAAGGGGAAAAAAAAACCCTTATTGAAACAAGAAATAATTTGAAAATGAAATTGGGAGTGCAAATTTATGTCCCTAGATGTTCTAAAAGTTTTGTATTATGATCAAGATACGGACGTTGAGTGGATTGATCTATTCGATCAGTTTCATCGAGAGAGAACTGTTCTTTTATTTCAAGAGATTGATAGTACAATAGCTGGACTACAAAATCCTTGCCTGCTAGACCTTGGCCGGTGGCCTAAATTTATTTTTGGCGTCAACAACCATCAAGTCAAAGAAAGGACTTAAGAGAAGAGAACACATCCGGTTTGAATCCAATGTTTGAGGTTTGATTAGTGTTTACTATCCTTCGGGTGGTAGTTTCAAGTTTTTATAGAGCATGGATTGGTATGATGTTTATCATTGTAAGTAATTTCTTTGAGAAGTGTAAATATTGCAAAGTCCACGCGGAGGGCAGCCATCAATTTGTGGACTCAATATGAGGGTCGGACAGGAAAGGAGGATGGAGGCCATTAGGATTAAGCAATTTGTATCTGCATAGAGGGCATGTGCCGCTCTTCCACAGCCAGTCACTGATGCACTTCTCATGATAGAGGTGGCTGCATGGCATGCGCTTTGCTTCATACTCCATTGGCAGCTCATCCAAGCACACAGCACAGATCGACTCCGGCTCTTTAATCTCCACATCCTCCAATTTAGAAGTATGCACATCGTACAGAATGGACAATGCAGCAAAATCGATTATGTAAGAAATATCCAAATATCTCAAAAGCATCCCTATCTTAACCCCTTCTTCTTGTCCCTCTGCGAGCAGCCCACGGATTATTCTATCAACAATACGTCTAGCAGCTATAGCGCACGAGTCGCTGAAGAACATAGGAGACGGATGGCTGAGAAACCGCTCCTGCGCCCTCCTTGCCACGTATTCGTCTACTTGAAGCATGCCATCGATTATGTAAGAGACTAAAGCACGATCCTCTTCATCCACTGCTAGTACACCAATGCCAACCGAAGACATGTTATTGTCTTAAATTGCAACCATGTCGATCGATTACCTACTGATATATTGTAAAGTACTTTACAGAAATTCTTGCTTCTTCAAAAAACCAAAGGCTAAGAAAGCTAGTCTGTATATGTACATGTATGTATGTAGTAGATATATGTATATATAGGTTTTCCTCTGAAATCCTAGTTGGATCAGGAGTATTCTTTGTACTCCTCCTCTGAAATCCTTGTTGGATCAGGAGTATTCTTTCTACCGCCTTCTTTATTAATTTCCACCGTGAAAAAGGATTAGATTATAAGTACTTCGGACTCCAGCCTGCCAGGGATCAGAGATGTTATTTTTCTTTTTTCTTTCTTACCCTTTTTGTTTTAATTTCACGAATTCTAGCTTCATCACTGATTCCTCTTCTCCAACGGTTCTTAATTAAGCAACTAGTAAGTCTAGATTATATTGAACTTCGGTAGTACATTATAGCACGAAACCGATGAAGAAACAACTTTGAATAATTCAAGCATCTTTTTAAATTTTTTTATGCAAACCTGTCCACCAAGGTTTCTTAAAATATCAGTGTCAAATGATCTATAGCAAAAGACTTTAGTCGAAGCATGAAATTTTGAACCTGGTTTTCACGAATGATATTCATATTTGACGCCAGTATCGGTTTTATTTTGCAAACTATCCAAGATGGTATGAGGACTCGTTGACATGTACCAAGGAAGATGATGCTAAACTTTTCTTTTCCTCGAAAAAATTTTATTGACTATTTGGTTCATAAATTGTTTTAAAGTTGCAGGACAGTGGAGTAGCAAGTTGTTAGATAAAAAAAAAAAAAACTATGCAGAATTAAACATCATTTGTCTAGTTTAAACCCACCAAACGGAGAATTATCCAGGTTGGCTGATAAATTGTTGAATTCAGTCCATCATTGGCAGTAGAAAACTGAAAACCTACCATATTTCCTTCCCCCCAGGAAGATCCAGTCCCTCTTCTATAAGTAGAACAGCCAAAATTTGCCTCTCAAGCCAATCAAGAGAGTGTAAGGGCAGTACATGAGGTGAACGTTGCATTAAACGCTTAAGGGAGCAACCTATACTGCCAACCAGAAAATAATTTACAACAACCTATGAGGGACTAGTTCCAGCTGTTACATACAAAACTTGGATGCAATTCTGAATTCCGAACTCCTAATAGAACTGTGTACCTAAGCATAAATTACACCCCGGATCAAAGCGAAACAGGCTCAAGATGAGCAAGGCAAAGATGAGGCAGAAACATAACCATCCTCTAAATCAACTACTTTCTTGATTGGGCAGAGTCTCTGTTATCACTGCATCCTTAAAAGAGTCAGCAATCTCCTTTCCAACACTGTCAGACTATAACTTTCAGCTCTCTGATACCAAAGAAATGGCCATTAACTCATTTCTTCTGCTTTTGGAAAACTACATCCAGAAATTAGATGATATGATGAACACGGACTTAACTTCCACAAGCCATGCACTCTTCTCCATTCTGCAGTGAACACACTAGCTGTGCCATACCATTATTGATTTCATCACTGGTGTCACAGACATTTTCCTGCATCATCACCAGCAACAAACCCAAAGTTGGTCAAATCATTCAAGAAATCTTTTTTGTTCTTGCAGTCCATGATATGAAGAAAAGCAGAACATCCTGCTCGAGAATATAATTTCAAGATCTAGTTGCCTTGTCATGGAAACTTCAAATATGTAGAAACATGACTAAGTCTAAAACGTACAGCCGGGAAACATCATTTCAAAATTTCATCGTTGATTTTTTTTTCCCCCAGGAAGAAAAAGTAACTCTCAAGATAGATCTTAAATATGAAATCAGCCAGAGATTTGGAACAAATGAACACGAAACTTGATAATGGTTAGAAATCTGATTACAGTGGCGAGAACAGTGTCAACTGTGAATTTGATGGCATCGGCAGCGGCACGTGTTCTCAGATAATACATCCCTGTTTTCAGTCCCTACAGAAGAAAAAACGACAAGAATTAAATAAAAAAGCGTCCAGCGAAATAAGAAAAGTCAAATTTCAGATAATCTGCCACATGCTACAGGAAATAATTAAAATGGCTGGTACTACAAATTTCAGAGTGGAAATGAGTATTCTGTAATTCCTAATTTCTGATCACAAAATACTAAGAAGTCATGGGAAGTCCATGGTTTGCTGAGACATCCACGGTCATAGTTACCTAATTATGGGCATAAGCACCATCACAAAATAATTACCAGGCTGATGGGGTCAATGTTCACTGCAGATGCATACTCTCCAAGCTCAACAACTATTGAGAGAAAATGGAGGGAATTCCAAGGGTTTTCCTTGTATGGAAGTCACCTAAAAGAATTTCTAGGTTCTCCCTGTCGTACTAAGAGGAGTTCCTGATCTAGCGCTTTGGTCATATCCTCATTTGCAGTTACCTTTCTATGGACTTCAATAGAACATCATATCTAACTGGAAAATAAAGTACAGCACAGAACAGTAGAAGCAAACTGAATAATACTTTAGGAGAGACTACAAATTTCAAGGAGTTTTTCAATGACAGAATACTACAAAAAAGAAAGCTTATTTTAACACTAAAGTATTTCAACACCAAACCACAAAGCCATTGTGGCAGGGCATCAATCACGCTATGAAGAATATTTTCATGCCATAAACTGAAAACCAGCATAGCATGTTTGGCCATCATAGTGAAGGAATGAAAATTAAACAATCCTTTTACAAATGCGTGGAAAACTTATTCCCAAAAAGTCTTAGGAAAGTGATACCTTAGACCAAGCATGGAAATGTAGGGAAGTTAGTTTCCCAACATCAGGTTGCTCCATATGAATATTCAGACTCTGGCTCTGGTCTACGTAGCATCCACGATCAGCTGCCATATCAACCAATGTCTTTTGCTTGATTTCCCATACTGTCCTGATATTACACGAAAATACTACTACCTCAGCTCAGAAACATTGACACAAAAGTTATAAAGCGTAGACGCAAAAAGGCATCCATACTTGTAGATATCTTTCAACTGTTCTGGAATCTCGGGGAGTTTTGAAACAGACCCATTCTGATAAATTATCTTGTTTTTTAGTGCAGGTGACCAAAGACCTATCTCTGTTAAATCGTGAAGGAGATGTTTGTTCACCACTACAAATTCACCACTGAAATTCAAATAGTTAGATTACAGATAGAAGCAAAGCCAGATCCTGCAATGAAACCAGCATACTACGCAATGGAAACCTTAAAACTCTGCGGCTATATATGTTTGATGTGTAAGGTTCAAAACACTCATTGTTGCCAAGAATCTGACTAGTTGAAGCAGTGGGCATAGGTGCGACAAGAAGGGAATTTCTCACTCCATTCTTTGAGATCATTTTCCGAAGCAAATCCCAATCCCACCTAGCTGATGGTGTTGCACCCCACATATCCACCTGAAGAATTCCCTGAAGGAATAGAAGAAAAGTTCTTTAAGCCCCATGACAAAAAGAACAGTTTTTCATATCTTCTGCCCCGCTGTTGAACATACATAAAGTATAATATGACAAAACTGGAAGAAGCTATAATTTACAATTCTTTCTTCTTTTTCCCTCTAGCGTAATTTACCATCCCAAGAAAGCATGGTGAAGAATAACAAGCTGAATGCAACTTTTGGCCTTCCTTATTCATACAAAAGTTTTATGAACATCTCCATCTAATATTAAACAATAACAAAAATCTAAAGAATTAATAGTCCTTCATATTTTTCTGTTCGAGATATTCAAACAGCTATATGACACAACATGAAAACTAAAAAATTCAGGGATGAATACCTTGCTGATAGGGCTCCCATAATATGTATCGTAAGGGCCATCTTTGGCAGCTAACTCACAAGAATAATTCAGTGCGTGATAGTATATCGTCTCAAAGATATCCTTATTTAGTTGTTGAGCCTGTAGGAAAGAAGCAAAGCTTCTCTAACCAAGTCTCCAGTCATACCAAAACAAAATCATATATAAGATGACAAATACTACCTCTGGCGAATCAAATGGCATGCCAAGTAGGATGAAGGTATCTGCAAGACCTTGAACACCAATACCAATTGGTCTATGTTGTAAATTTGACCTTCTTGCAGTTTCAACAGGATAGTAATTGACATCAATGACTTTGTTTAGGTTTATAGTGATTGTTGCAGTAACCTACCAAAGTAAGAGAAGCCAAATAAAGAATCCTTGTAGAGAGAACAAGTTAGCAAAGAATACAATTTTTTCATGGATCTTGTGGGAAAAGTATCTTGCTACTATAATTTTACTATATTTGGGTTGCAGAAATGTATCAAGTTGATTTCCTCGAAACACACTACAAATTCTTACTTATGACTGCGCACTTTTAAGAATCTGACTAGAACGAACCTGTGCGAGTTTTTGGAAATCAAAATAACGATTCATTGAATCTCTACTTCCAACCAGGTTAGATGAATGACACTCGGAAGTTACCCTCTGCAATAAACAAGTATACATTGTTAAGCAACCAAGAGAAGCTCAAGGCCAAGGAAACAATGGTTAAGACTTCAGAGTCCCACCCTCTCTCTGACATAACGCGGCAGAGCAATGGACGCCAGGTTACAAACCGCAGTTTCTGTAGGACTTGAAAACTGGATAACCTCTGTGCACAAGTTTGAGGATTTGATGGTGCCAAGATTTTGCTGGTTACTTTTTCGGTTGCAAGAATCCTGAAGACAATAAAGGTGCACTGAAAAGTTAGCTAAAAGTATGAGAGAAAAGTACTTCTACCCGTGATATACCTTGAAAAGCATGTAAGGAGTTCCAGTTTCAATCTGCGAATTTAAAATTTCAAACCAGAGTTTTCTGGCAGATATAACGTTCCTCGCCCTTCCCTGCATCAGTAAACATCATCTCAATTTCAGTCACAACCTGCCGCAATAAATGGAGATGTTCAAGCTTCCTACCTCATTTTCATATAGGTCATACAGTTTGTTAAACTCTTCACCCCAACAATCAGCCAAACCAGGAGCCTCATTAGGGCAAAACAAAGACCAACTCCCATCACTTTGGACTCTATCCATAAAGAGATCAGGTATCCAAAGAGCATAAAACAAATCGCGAGCCCGATGTTCTTCCTGCCAAAAACTCCTCACAGTTAAATCTTGCAAAAGGTTTCCACAAAGAAAAAAATTGAAGAAATAAGAAGTTACAGGGGAAAACAGTACCTTTCCATGATTTTTTCTCAGATCAAGAAACTCAACAATATCCGCATGCCATGGCTCCAAGTAAATAGCAAAAGCACCTAATTAAGTGGAAACAGGGGTAGTAAGCAAGCAGGAAAGAACCAACCAAAAAAGCAAGATAGCAACAAAACATATCATCACATCCATCCAGAGAAGGTAGAGCCAACTCTGTGATACATTGTATCCATATTGGGTGTGTGATCTTTAGAGGCATTAAAGACATAAGGCATCCAATTGTGATGATGATACCTCTTCTCTTGCCTCCCCCTTGATCAACATAACGAGCAGTGTTATTAAACACTCGGAGCATAGGGACGATCCCATTGGAAGTCCCATTTGTCCCACGAATATAACTGCCAGAGGCACGAATATTGTGAATGGAAACACCAATTCCTCCGGCTAATTTGCTAATAACAGCGCATTCCTTCAAAGTATCGTAGATTCCTTCAATACTATCTTCTTTTATGCACAGGAGAAAGCAACTGCTCAACTGCCATATACCCAACCAATCCAAGCAAAATAAATAAGAGAGAGAAAAGCCAGCACAGGAGAAAGCGCAACAAAACAAAATTAGCAATTCCGAAGAGAATAAGCATCAGGAGGATAGAAGCAAGTGTCATACTTGGGGCTGGGGGGTTCCGGCATTGAAAAGGGTAGGGGTGGCATGAATGAAGCAGCGTTGGGACATCAAGTGGTAGGTCTCAACAGCAGAGTCAATGTCATGTTTGTGGATACCAACAGCCACCCTCATTAGCATGTGCTGGGGTCTCTCCACAATTACCCCATCAACTTTCAGAAGGTAAGACCTCTCAAGAGTTTTGAAGCCAAAGTAATCATAGTCAAAGTCTCTGTCGTAGATGATCTCACTGTCCAGGCGCACCGCATTCTGATGGACAAGTGAATCATCGCATTAGATGTTTTTCTTTCTATTCTTTTTTTTTTTTCTTTTCTTTGTAATCCCCCTAAACCATCAAAGAAAAGAAAAACAAAACAAAAATAATAATAATACTCATGGCTCATCTGGTAAGAGCTGAGCTGACAACAGATTGACTAATTTGACTCGTGTGAGATTTTCCTTACCTTGATGATGATCTCATATACATCCTCCGCGATAAGAGGAGCCTTTTTTCCAGAATTAGTATCAACATTATGGTACATCACTTTGATCCTGCAATAATACCGTAATTAGAAAACCCACTGTCATTCACTTAATAATAACAGTACAAATTAAACCAAGCCCAAGAAAAGAAAAGCACTCTCACGTCTCGGCGAAGGAGTTGTTTGTGTTCTTATGAAGGCTTGAAACAGAAATCCTGGCGGCCAACTGCATGCACACAGTAACAAACAACACGCATATCATATGCGTCCATGATTAATTAAAGAAGCAGCAGCAGCAGCAAATTGAGCAGAATTGAAAGATGATGTCGGAGTAGTTGTGACACACTCACCAAAGCGTAGTCGGGGTGGTTGGCGGTCATGGAAGCGGCGGTCTCGGCGGCCAACTGGTCGAGCTGGGTGGTGGTGACGCCTTTGTAAACACCCGCGCATACCTTCTGGGCCACAAGCACGGGGTCGCAGTGGTCGCTGCTCAGCCCGTAACTCAGCTTCTTCAGCCGAGCCGTTATCTTGCCGAAATGAACCGGTTCTTCCCGCCCGTCTCGCTTTATCACGTACATGATCCGGTTCTTGGTTCCTTTTTTAGAATTTGGATTCAAAAAAAACAATGGTTAATTACAAAGACCTTTTTTTTTTTTTTAAGTATCTGGAACGGAAGAGGAGCTTCGTCGAACAGGTGATGGGTGTTTGTTCTGTTGTGGGGCTAGTAGTGAGATCAGAGGTTTTATAGAGATAGGTGGTTTAGTGTACAGAGGAAGGAGCTTACAGGAGAAGCTAGAGCCAACAGCACACGCATTAGACCCCACCCCCCCCCCCCCCCCCCCCAGTTTGAATTTCAACTACTTCTTCTCTCTGTTTTTTTTTTGGTTACCCATCCATCGATCCCTTTGTCTGCAGTAATTTTCCCGCCATTGCGCGTGGGGTGTGAACTTTTTCTTTTTTCTTTCTTTTTTTTTTTTGGGTCTATGGGATGTGAACTGTTAAGTTATTTATAAGATGACATTAGTTGGTAACACACCATTATAAAATTAAAACATTTCATTCTAATAAAAGATAGATTGTTTTACTTATTTATAATTTTAATTTTTTTATATAATAAAATATTATATTCACTTTTTCATTCATTCTTTCAAGTATTTCTTTCCAAACCAAAAAAGTAAAATAGAGTCTGTTTGGACACCTGCTTTCAAAACAAATTTTTAATTTTCATGGTTTTTCAAAAGTCAAAAATTTGTTTGGATGGACACTTTTGAGAAAAGACTTCTTAAAGAAGTGAAAACTAAAAACTAATAAAAGTTATTTTGGGTGCTTTTGTCAAAAGCACGGTGGCATTTTTATTATTTGTTAAGATGTTATTAATGGCATTTCTGTAAATAAAGCAATAACATCAAAAATCTTTTTCTTTTTTTTCTTTCCTCTCCTCTTTGGTTTCTCCTTCTCCGACACTCTTCGCCACTCGCCGCCTCTCATCCTCTCACCGTCTTCTAGTCCCTCACCGTGATTTACTCAAGTCGCGCCGCCCAGAGGAGTCTCGAGTGAAGGCAAGCAACGCTCCCGGTCCTCTACCTGCAGTCACGTGCAGCCCCCTGCTCCTCCCATTGCAAGTCGTCGTCCAACGTAACGGGAGAAGAGGAAGTCGGGCTCCTCCCAGATCCGCCTCCGCTACAGCAACTCCTCATCGGGATCGCAGCTAGCCACCCCAACGCCGCCAGCTCCTCCGGATCCCAGATCCTCTCGCCACCAGATGCCTCTCTTCCCTCCTCTACTTTGTCGCAGAGACCCAAAGACACAACACCTCAGAAACACCTTCAAAAAGTGCAGGATACCAAACGAATTTTTACTTCTTGAAACACCTTCAAAATACTTTTCTATTCCTAATTTTCACAACAATTCTCAAAGAACCGAAAACTGAAAACACTCCCAAACACGCTCATAACTTTCTCTTCCCACATTATTCTTTCTACCTATTTTCATTCCCCTTATTTTCATTCTCTCCCTGCTTTTTTCCCAAACTTAGCCTTAAGATGTTTTAAAATGCATAATACCAAAGAGTGGAGCACAAATTCCTAGTCACCAATTTTTATGGCTTTATGTCATGCCCTCATTTTAAAAGCTCCAACCCTCTTAATATTCCTTAAGCCCTAAAGGTAGTCTAGTTTAGAACATTAGCAACAATATGCCAAAGAAAAATGTATCAATTAAGATATGATTGGTTAAACTATGAAATTATTTATTATCTTTTAACTCGGGTAAATGTATATTTTAGGGTTGTACAATTTTAATTGTCTTTTTTGGAACCCTCTACTAATTTTTGTCCTTTTTATATACCCATACTTTTATATGGTGTCCTTTTCATATATATGGATCAGTCCTGAAACTAAGGTGGATTCCCAGGCAGAAAGTACATTTAAAATCCTATACTTTGCCAACACGTGGATGTGGCCCATCCCCAACTAAATTGATAGGTGCTTGAAAAGATGCCACATAGAGGAGAAATTTTTTGGCGGGACTCCCCAAATTTGATTAGTTGTGAACCCTTATTTATGTTAACAAATTATCTTTGATTGTTCACTCTTTCTATTTTAAGATTTATTTATTTTTTCAATTCACCTTAAGGGTTCCCCAAGGTTGTTAAAAACTCGTTTCAATTCGTAAAAACTTTCATTTTTACGATTTCAGGGCGCCTTTTCGTGTTGACTCTTATTCAAACACTTAATCTGGTCAAATTCGGTCANGGGGGGGGGGGGGGGGGGTTGGGGGGTTTTATTCAGTTATAGAAAAAAAATAAATCACCCCAAATCCCTAATTCCTCTTTGCCAACCCCCTCCTTCGCCTCACCGGCGAACGGCGGCACTATAACACCACCGCCACCATCCATCTTTGGCTCCTCCTTCTCCAACTCTTCCGGCCGCCTACTCCTCCTCCTTCATCTTCAGTTGTCTTGTGTCTTCCTCCTGCTGCTTCATCTTTGTCTCCAAGCCTCCAAATCCAAGTCTTCCTTCCGCCGCCTACTCCTCCACGTCCAAGGCCGACTTGAACTCAGGTATGCCTTTCCTTATCCTTCATCTTTCGCTGGTTTTGTTTGGTGTTTTGGAAATATAATACTTGTAGTTGTACTAAATTAAATGCAAACTTAAATCAAGAAAATAGAAACAATGCTATGGATTCCCATTCAATGCAACTGCCATGAACTTCTGAAATTTCTCTTCAACTTAATCTTTTTGTTTATAAAAAAATATTAATATCTTAAATAACAATCTTGGAGATATGCAGAGTGGTGGCTGGGAAAATTAAATTGGCAGACCCAAATTCGTTTACTCTCCTAGAGACAGGAGTCATACTGTGGTTCTTCACTGCATCCTTGTTGCACACATTATAGCCTGAGTTTCCCAAAAATATTAAGTACTCATATCATATCCACTACGTGAACCTAATGAAAATAATATATTGTGATAATGTTCCATTCTCAATCATTAAACTATATATTATTTTAGTTTTAAAAATGCTAATTAAGTTTATAAACTAAATGAACATTCCAGTAAACCTAAGAGAAAATTATTCATGCTTGCGATTTCGTAACTTCTGTACTGTATCATCTTCCTTTTTTTTCCTGAGAAAATTCTCCATGATTTTACTGTCTGTGTTTCTTTTGGACAGCGGCTGATATGCTTTTGCATTCTCCTACTTACTTTGTATATAATCTTTGTATACAAACAAAAACCACATGTTACTTTGTATATTCTCCTGCACTACTTACTGTTTTGAAGCATGTATTGTAATTGTACTCGGTTATGATTTACATGTGAGGAAGTGAACCTATTTTCTATACCGAGGAGAAACTTAAGTATGACATCTTCCTATTGGGTTATGTTTGAGTGTCTAGTTGCTTTGTTTGATGCAGTTACTAATATATTATATGTATGTTGTTTTCAAGTACAATTTTTTGTGAGTGTTTAATTTGTGGACTTGGACATTTATTAGGTGGTGGATTATAATGGCTTCTGCGGGTGATGCATCCGGTTCTGCTTCTAATTCTGCTGCTACTGGTGGTGTTAGTTCAAGTAGATTGAAAAGAAAAAATGCTAATGGGGCAAGAACTGATATGGCGTGGGAATTTAGTATTGATGTGGACAAGAATTCAAGAAGAGTTCAATGCAAATTTTGCAAGAAGATCATGGGAGGAGGTATTTATAGATTTAAGCATCACTGGCTGGCACTCATAAAGATTCAGAACCATGTATGCATGTGCCCAATAATGTCGAAGCGAAGATTGTATCGGTGATGGCAAAATCTATCGAAGTATTAAAGAAGAAAAGAAAGATTAATTCTAATCATGGAGATGATGAAGATGATGATGAGCAAGATACAAATGAAGTGAGATCACTTGCCACAAAATCAAGTGTCAAGAGCAGTTAAGCAACCATCAACAACATGTTTTAGAAGGACTTGAGGGAAGCTACATGTCAACAAATTGCTCGATTCTTTTACACCAGTGCAATCCCATTTAATAGCGTCAACAATCCGGAATTTGCAAAGGCAATGGAGCTAGTAGCAAAACATGGGTCGGGATTCAAGCCTCCTTCTTATCGCGAAGTTAGGGAGAAATATTTGAAACAAGAAGTAGACAACACTGTCAAATTGCTTGAGGATTACAAAGTTGAATGGAAGAAGACTGGATGCTCTATTATGTCAGATGGATGGTCTGACAAAAAAAAGACGTTCCTAAAGAGAAAGTTTTTCTATCATCAGTGGATACATCAGACATCTCAAAGACAGCATGCAAAGTTTTTGAGATCTTGGATGCATTTGTGGAGACGATTGGAGAGGAGAATGTGGTCCAAGTAGTTACTGATAATGCTGCCAATTATAAAGCAGCTGGAGAGTTGTTGATGCAAAATAGAAGAAGCTTGTTTTGGACACAATGTGCAGCCCATTGTATTGATTTGATTTTAGAAGATTTCGAAAAGAAATTGGAAATTCATCAAATGACAATCAAAAGAGGGAGGAAATCACTACATATATTTATGCTAGGACCATGCTTATTGCCATGGTACGAGAGTTCTTGAAAGGAGGTGATTTAATTAGGCCTGGAGCAACCCGATTTGCTACTGCATATTTGACTTTGGGTTGTCTTAGTGAGCACAAGATGCAACTAATGAGCATGTTCATTTCCACACAATGGAGATCTTGTAAGCGTTCTACCACAAAGGAAGGGAAGAGAATTCAAGAATTGGTTGTGGATTCAAAATTTTGGAGAAATGTTACCATATGTCTTAAAGCTGCACTCCCTCTTGTGAAAGTACTCCGATTGGTTGATTCAGACGAGAAGCCTGCTATGGGATTCATCTATGATGCAATGGACAAGGCAAAAGAAAAGATTTAAGGGAACTTCGAAAATGTGAAAAATGGTATGTTTATTCTATTTTAAATAACTTTGTAAGTAATTTCAATTGTTATTTTGTAAAATTAACTTCAATTGTCTTTTTTTTAGGTATGAACCAATATGGAACATCATTGATGAAAGATGGAAACTTCAGCTTCATAGGCCCTTGCATGTTGCAGGTTATTATTTAAACCCACAATTTCATTATGTTCTTGATTTTAAAGTTGATGCACAAATAAACCTTGGCTTCTACGAATGCTTGACAAGAATGGTGCCAGATAAAGATGAGAGGTGTAAAATAGACCTCCAAATTGATTCATTCAAGGATGCTAAAGGTCTATTTGGCATTGAAGCTACAAAGGCAATAAGGGACAAAAACCATCCGGCTAAATGGTGGGATTCTTATGGTGATCAGTGCCCTGAGTGGCAAAAATTTGCCATTCGAGTTTTGAGTTTGACTTGCAATTCTTCTGGATGTGAACGCAATTGGAGTACCCTTGATATGGTAATATGTAATCTTTTTAGTTTATGAATTTTCTTATTGTTTTTATCTATGTGTTTATGATTGTACTAATGTGGTCTTTAACATTTTACTTAGGTTCACACCAAAAAGAGAAACCATTTGCATCAAAAAAATATGAATGATTTAGTTTTCATCATGTGCAATATAAAATTGAAGGAGAAGTCTACAAAAAAAAATTCTTATGGAGATTTTGAAGATATTCAATCCGATGATGAGTGGATTTCGGAATCAACTTCTCATGTTGGTCCTTCATCTAAGAATTTGACAAAGGTTCTTGACTTGGGTGACAAAGAGATTGAAAGTGATGAGGAAGAAACTGATGATGTTGACAGGGATGTTGATGAATTTGCCTTTGAAGTTCCACTTAATATGGTATGTGATGTTCGTGCTACTAGTAGTGCGAATGATGCTTTAAGTAGTGGTGATCTCCACAATTTCGATGGATATGGGGGTGATATTGATGATGAGAATTTACATGATGCGCAAGTTGAGTATTTGTATTAGTAATGTTGTATTGCTATATTTACTTTGAATATTATGCAATTGAAGTACTTTTGTTTGGTATTTTGATTAGACAATATGTATTTAACTTTGAATTTGTTGTTTTAATGGTGTGATTTGTTGTTAACTTAGGTTATATTCCAATTATATTATTTAATGTCTATATGTAGGTTGAATTTTGATTAGAGACAATATTTGTGGGATGAATTTTATGAATTGATCCATTTATGAATCCAATTAAAATTTAAAATTAAATTTTGTGGGCTCTTACGATTCTACGTTACGTTTTTTACAGGAACCATTTCGAATTTACGTAAAAACTCGTTTTTAACAACCTTGGGGTTCCCTATTCATCTCATAAGATTTATATTATTTCCTAATCTATCGTGTATTATTTAGGAAATAAATCTGCACATTCAATATATATACTTAAATGGCTTAATTCTTTCTAATACAATCGAATTTAAGATCAGGTTCACAGCTAATCAAACTTGGGGAGTCCCCACCATAAAATTTCTCCCACATAGAGAACCTTAGTACATATTTTGCATGCGCTAGAGTTGTCCACCAGAGTTATGAGGGTTAAATGCACACGCTAGTATAGTCCACCTTATAGATGTGTAATCTGGTGACTGGAACCAACTCCTAATAGACAAAATCTTTAATGAGGAGGAAGCAACTTTAATGAAAAGTAATAAGTATTCCTTCCTTTGGTATATGGGGATCAAAAGGAAAATAAAGCATGGTTTTATACCAATTCGCGGAAGTATTCAGTTAAAACTGGTTATAAAGTGACTCTTAAGGATTTATGTCCACAAGTCGCTATGTGGAATCAAACACTGATGGCGCTTATCTATTCCATCAAAGATTAGTTCTGAAGGTTTGCACCAACATCCTCCATGTATGATCTAATCTCATTGTTCGCTGTGTTTTTATTGATGCTTCTTATCCTAACTATAATAGTGCTGATGAGAGTGCACTTCATTCATTTGTCAATTGTGCATGGGCTAAATCGGTTTGGCAAGATTTTCCTTTTTAGTTCATTCCACCTACATGGAGTATTGGATCGTGCGGTGATTGGCTCCACTAAATTGTGTCGGATTATGGTTGGAGTATACTAGAACGTACCTTAATGGTAATGTGGAATATTTGTGGAAGGATAGAAATTAGTTGACTTGGTGTTATTCTTCGGGATGTTCCTGTTTCAGTTCTAGCAACCGGGATGTGCTTGATTTAGTCGCATACTTTATCAGGGACGATGAAGCTCTTAGTGTCTAACTGGCAATTCAATTGGCCCCGCCATGTAGGTAGAGATGCTCATCCTTGAATCCAACAGCTTGGAAGTGACGTGACCAACGCTATAAAAAACGTCGTTCCAGCACTTCCCAGCTTAGTTCTCAAATTTTATTCATTATTATATTCATATATCACGAAAGTAGTCGTAGATGCCATTAATGGATTAAAGTGTTTTTTCGTCCCTATGTAAGACCTCAAAGTTGGAATTCATCCTCGCGTAGGATTTTGGTCTCTTTTCATCCCTCTGTTCGACCCTTTTGGTCTCTCCGGCCAGAATCCGGCGAAAATTGCTGACGTGGCACATTTTCCGGTGCCACATCAGATTTTTGAGTCCACATGTCAGGAAAAACCCAAAACCAAACCAGGATACACCCGACTGGTCTACCCACCTAAATAACCCGAAACCCAAAATATAATTTTATTATTTTTAATTATACAAATAATTTGAATAATAAAGTTAGCCTATTTCTTAAATAATAAAACATAATATATTTTTTTATTTTATATTTAATAAAAATATTTTCACAAAATATCTTATTTTTCTTATTTCATTTTTTTTATATATATATATTATTTTTTTGACAAATTGATATAATTTATTAAAATTAAATAAAACATATTACAATCAAATTTATTTTCTATTATAAATTGATTTTATAATAAGACAAAATATATCAATGAGTCAATTGGGTGTGTGAACGTTTCGGGCAGACCGAGTTTGGTATTTTTGGTTGGGACTGATATCTTTGGGACCCACAAAGCTGATGTGGCGCCAAAAAATGTGCCATGTCAGCGATTTTCGCTGGATTTTGACCGGACGAACCAAAAGGATCGAATGGAGGGATGAAAAGATGTCAAAATCCTACACGAAGATGAATTCCAACTTTGAGGCCTTACACGGAGACGTAATCCTGCAATTAATAGATGGGCATATAGCTCTAACCCTTTTATGTGGTGGACAAATACTGTACAAGCCAATCTTGTAAGGTTGGTTGGAGAGAATATTGAGGTGAAAAAAAAAGGTTTTGGAAAAAAAAAATCAATGTAAGTTCTGACTTCTGAAAATTGGAATGACTCTTTTTTATGTATAAAAAAAGATTGCAATGACTGTGTGGTCTAGAGTTATAGAAAAAGAAAGAAACGCATACCTACTTTAAGTCATCTTAAAAGTTATTTAAAACATGTTTTCTTTTTTTGGGGGAAATACGATGATGACAAACATCCAGTAAAACTGAAGATGGTTAATTTGTGGTGTCATTTTTTAACAAATATCTAACAAAGACCAGGATGAATTGAACAAGAAAAACGAAGACCAGCAGAAGCAGAATTTTGAGTTAGGTGAGAACTTTAAAGATTGGGATCAGAACAACCTCAAGCAGGCAAAGCGGTTCAGAAAATTTGGACAAGAAAAAGAAAAACACAAAAAGCAATTAAAACGAGAAAAGGAAAGACAGTTTAGTTTAAAAAGACACCCAGTTTAATTCAGTTTACCAAACAAACAAGCAAAGTAAACGCCGCAAAGAGAATACAAAGATCAAAAGAAGCAAGAAAGAATAGAATAGAATAGACAAAAAAGGAAAATGGGAATACTGGGAGAGGGGATGGAATCAACCTCGAGTTCGCTGAGTGAAGGCCTGACTCACCACGAGTCGGGCTCGGATGCTCCAAGGAACAGCAGCAGGAACTCGGCTACCACCACCACAGCCACCGCCAGGGCGCCTTCCTCTCCTAATTCCTCCACCCGCAAGGTCAGTTTTCTTCACCCTCCCTCACTACTTGTATTCGTATTGCCTACCACTAACTAGTAAGCAGCAGAATCTGATTGTTACTTTGCTTTTCTGTTGTTTAAAAAATGTTCAGGCTTGCTATGCTGTGCTTCAGAGTTGGGTCTCCAAGAAGTTCATGACTGGTTGGTAAGAAGCTACTTTTGCTTGCTCAATACAATATTAAGCCTATGCTTCCTTCCTTCCTTCCTTCCTTCATCTTCTTGGCACATATTTTGGCAGTGTGGTTCTGTTCCCGCTGGCGGTTACGTTTCTGGTGACCTGGTGGTTCATTCAATTTGTTGATGGCTTCTTCAGTCCTATTTATGCACAACTCTTTGGCTTTGACGTCTTTGGTTTGTTCCTTCTTCTCTCTCTCTCTCTCTCTTTCGGTTCCAATTTTGTCTTTTCCTGTTGTTCTATCATTTTGTCTGTTTTTTTCTTTTTTAATTGTTAAACTATTGTTTGTTGGAAAAACAGGGCTTGGTTTTCTTACCTCCTTAGACTTAGCTTTCATATTCTTTGTTGGTGTGTTCGCTTCGTCTTGGTTGGGTGCTTCTGTTTTCTGGATTGGGGAGTGGTTTATAAAGCGAATGCCTTTTGTCAAGCACATTTACTCTGCTTCCAAGCAAATCAGTTCTGCTATTTCTCCCGGTAATCCTTCTTCTTCTTCTTCTTTCCTTCTCTACTTTGTTATCTCCCATCACAACCGTGTTATCTTTTTATTACTTTTTCGCACTTGCTTCTGTGGAGAAATGAGACCTTATTTCTTGTTCTTCAGTTTGCTCCGCTCCCAATCTAAGACCAAGTGTGTATGAGCTACCACTGTAGAGTGATCTGTATTTCATTTGCATTTTGAACATGATTCACCCTCTTTTGTCTTGCAGACCAAAATACTACTGCTTTTAAGGAGGTTGCTATTATTCGACATCCTCGTCATGGTGAATATGCATTTGGTTTCATCACTTCATCAGTTCTTCTTCAGGTAAACTTATTGGTATCCGATCAAATTTATGTGGAGCCATCAATTTGGTTTGGTAGTATATTTGAACCTGCCTCCAGAACCACTTCACGCTGGCCTTAATATCAAAAAATGCTGGCCTTAATATTTTGCCTGCATCAAAAGTATAGTGTCAGAGAAGATATGTGAAAGGAAATACCTGTTTGCCACTTTCTCTGGCATCACTTTCTGGTGTTACACTCTTTTCTTTATTCCAGACAGAAATTGTTGGTATCCATGTACTGTCTTCTTTGAAGTAGTAACTGACAACTGGAAGACTGTTGCGATACTGTAATCCTCTAGAAATTGTGTTATCGGAAGGAAATAATTTTGTTATGTTTGAGCTCGAGGATGGTTGAACCCACAACACTATCGCAGTCATAGAACGAGTATTTTTTTACCATTGAAAATTCTGCATCTAGAGAATAACAATGTTGGCAATGAGAATAAAGTTACCATAGCAAACACGGGACAAAGACAAATTACTGTTCCATTATACAGTGGTTTGGATTTGTTTGCCTCTTAACAGTTTGGAGAACTTTGATTCCTGAAGTACCAGTACATGCATGATCTTATTCTCCCTTCCCTCTATCAACTGGATTTGTTAGATTTGATTTGAATCACATGTAAACCACAACCAACTTTCACTTTACACCCCTCTGGAGTGGAGGATATTCCTTTGTTTGTTAGGCAAAATTAGCATTTGGTATATCACTGATCTACGTAAGTCAATGCTGTTTGTGGCATATAGTTGTTGCTATGTCTATATTCCTTGGTTTTTTGGTGTTTGCTAGAGGACTTTTGTAAAGACTTTCTGATTATTAATCCTTCTGGTAACTACAACATTGCTGATATCCTGCTACTTCCAGAATGATATTTTCATGCACCATATTTTTCAGAACATATTAACCATAGAATCATATTCAGGGGCGCTTTTCCTGGAAAATTTGCACGAAAGTCTTAAAACTTCCTCTTAATGAGGAGCCTAAAAGGCATGCAAAATTTTCCCTCTGCAAATTCTTATAAATCTCAAGTTGGAGATGGACGTTATCTCTGACTGTGCCTCATAAAAGGCAAAGCTTGGATGTTTCCCTGACATTTTCCATTGTTTAATTATTGTTTATTTATTTATTTATCTCTCTAACTTTGTGCTGACTGTGTATTGGTTGTTTCATTCCAGAAAGAAGATGGGGATGAAGAGTTATGCAGTGTTTATGTCCCAACAAACCATTTATACATTGGCGACATATTTCTTGTTAGTTCTGAGGAGATCATCAGACCAAATTTATCTATTCGAGAAGGCATAGGTCTGGTTTTTCTGTTTTTTTCTCCATCTTCTAAGGCATAGGTCTGGTTTTTTCTCCATCTTCTAGTTCAGTGATATGAGTGGGTCTAGCCATATTGATACTAGTCGATGAAGGTGGGACTCAAACCTGAGAGCTCACCCTCTTGTGCTTTTGACACAGGAGTGCCAATGTGCTACAAGCCCATTGGTCGGTCATTAACAAGCATCTGCTTCAATATTTACATACAACTCTATCCGAAAGAATCCAAACATGTATTCCATTGTCACCATGTTTTTCAGCTTTTGAAACTCTCTCGTGGCTGCAAAGCTGGACACATAGTTGTCCGCGCCACAATTATACTTTTCATGGGCTTATCCACTCTTTGGTAAAGACCATGGTTTCTCTTACTTAGAGAGCATTGTTGTCTTTGGTAAGATTGATGCATCATTTTTTCATATTGTTGTTAAATTAACATATACAATTATGTGGATAATTATGTATTGTTAATGCTTACTTAGCATGTAAGGAGTTATAGTCAACCAATCTGTGTAGCTTATAGGAATAGTCTTGAAGTATTTGGTCTGGGATTGTAGTCATTTGGACTTTTTCCTCTTGTGCGAATTGCAAGCTAAATTAAAAAGAATATATTCTTATTTGACATTTCAAACTGAGTTGGCAAAGTTAACTTCATACTTGTTACAGCCACTTGAGAGCAAGCATCCTAGACACTGAAGATGACTTCATTTCTTTCTTCTATGCTACCTGTGTTGTATATTGGATGGATGAGGTACCAATTAGGTGTTTTTAGCCCCAAATTGGTTAAATATATTGAAAATCACGAGCACTTGCATGTGCTAAGATGTGGAGCTCTGCATAGTTTAAGGATTTATGTGATACTAATATCAAGTGGGACTCCAAAATAACGTGAATATGATACTTTTGGCATATTTCTTGTGAGGGCTTTAACTGGCTTCTGATGTGATATTTTAAATCTGGTCCCTTTAAGCCTTTTTATTCCAGATAGTTTATCGGAATACTGTTGATGTGCTCGCAACCTGTTGACGTCGCCCTTTTCCCCTTTTGTTATGCAGAGATTATTGTTTCGGTTGGTATGACAATGCCGCAGGCGCTATCTCCAGTGCAAAGTATTCCACACCAGAGCAACAGGATCCCTATGGACAGTTTTGTATGATGGTAAAGAATATAGGTAACTCTATGATTATTTTTTATATTATTTTGTTAAAGGTTCACAGAGAATAAACTTACCGGCCACATGTTTTGAAAACAGCTTCACATTCTTCATTTTTTTATCAATTACTCTGGATATTATTTCTCCACAAGTATGTAGTCAGTGTGGTTTCTTACTACAGTACTGGTTGGGAACCAGGTTGTATCTGTTTTCCGGATTAAAATGTCAGAAAAATGAAAAAAAAAAAATACATATGAAAGGAAAGTAGGTTAAGTCAAACGAGACCCTTGTTTTCTGGAGGAGAATTTTGAAAGACATTCCTCCATTGCTTGTCAGTTTTGGAGTATAACATGGATGAATGATTTTCAACGAAAGCATAGTCCTTTCCAGTTTTCAATAAAGTGTGAATGGAGGGATGATTTTTAAAGAAAGCATGCTTTCAGTTGCATTTGCTATCACATGGTCTTGTGGTAATGGCTTGTGCTTGTCACATTTGTTCAAAAACAAATGCTTTCATTTGCTTACAAAAATTTGTTGAAAGCTAAGACGCCCCTGATATATACCTGTTTTGTCTGTTTTATTTTATGCAGAGAAGCTAGTATATTCCTTCTAACAATGTGAATGTTTGATGAGATCAAGGAGGCAGTACGAACATTTATACATTTGATGTTTTGCCCTGGAAAGGCTCTCATGATTAGGGAGTTGGTTTCTTGCCTCCAAAAATACGCTCTCAAGGAGGAACGGCAACGAAAAGTTCATCTTGGTATGAACGTTTGTTGGATTGTAGGTTTTGGTTACAATGTAAAGATGATGTAAAAATACGCCACTTAGATTCTACATGAAGGACAGCTAGCCACATATTCAGATTTTACTTCTATTATTGCAGAAGCGATTGCAAGAACTGCTAAAAATCTCTGTTCCATTTCTTTCTCCATGTTTTTCCTAAGCGTGAGGAAAAAGGCTTCATGAAAATTTTAAAGGGGCATTTAGTAGTAGAGTTGTTATTGAGTGTCAAGGAAATCAACTAATTGCATTCGTTTGCTGCATGGAAGATTGGATGCCATCTGCACCTTGCATTAAAAAACTGATGCTTTAATATTCAGAGAAGCTTAATTTCTTATGAACATAGACAAGCTAATATGGTAATAAAGGATCATATTGCAAAATAATAAAGCCAAAAACCTAAATTTCACCCTGTGGGTCTATCTGCCCCCTAATTGATTTAATGTTTGTGTTTGTAAAATTGGGTCAATTTGGCCCGAGTTTCAATTTGGTTTGAGTGAATGTTTGTATTTGCAAAATTAGACCAATTCGGAGTGGTTACGTGCAATTTCTTATTCACTGCGTCATTTCCGTGAATAATTTTAACTTTTCTCAAGGTTTGCCATGACACATCATCCATTAAAATCTATATTAACTGGACTTAACTTTGACAATAATGTGGGTTAAGGGGTGAATTGACCTAATTTTACAAAATAGATATTCAATTGACTCAAATTGAAATTCAGAGGGCAAAGTGACCCAAATTTACAAACATAGATGTATAAAACTTGAGGGCAATTTGAACTAAGGTGTCTGTATAATACAAAGATGAAATTGGGAGTTATGGCAAAATAATAAAACATTAGTGAAAAGGTTTGCTGGTCCACGTGAGCATGGGAGCGGGACTGGTACCCCAAACTCACGCGTACCAAAGAAGTATCCATACATAAATGGTCTTATTCCTTCTAGACCTTTAACTATACCTTCTTTTTTTTTTGCAAGAAAAGATTATGCCTTGAAGGCTAGCAAAAATACAAGATCAGGGGGTTCGAGGGAACACAGTCCCTTGTACATCTAAGGTAAGGTGGGGCAAAATGTCTTGTGCAGGGCTTTGAAGTTCAGTAATACCCATGCTAAACGAAGGGGCCAATTTAGCAAGGGCATCAGCACAATGGTTAGCCTCCCTATACACATGTTTCAGATGCACCTCCCAAGATTTTTGTAACAGAATTCTGATATCTTTAGCTGAGATCGGCAGAAAGTCATGGTCCTCAGCATCCGACACAATTAGATCAACCAGGATTTATGCATCCACTTCGGCTTCCACCCTCCTGAATCCTAGTTGCCATGCAAAAGTCAAAGCAGAGAACAGCCCCCATAACTCAGCCTGAATGACGGAGCAGCTTCCAATATTAATCACGACACCACCCAGCCATTCTCCCATAGAACCTCTGATGAGTCCCCCTGCAGAAGCCATCCCAGTCCCCCGATCTATAGCCCCATTCGAATTCACTTTGATAGCTCCAACGGAAGGGGGTAGCCACTGGACCTGCAAAGGCCCTCCTGTTTCTCCTAAGAGAGGCTTCAATGGGTCATATTCATCAGCCCATTGCAATTCCTTTGCTTTGAGTAAAGCAATACATGCCGGCTTGTGGATTTTTGTGGCCTTCGGGTCAAAAACAAGCTCATTCCTCCATTGCCACAAAAGATTACAAGCAACAACAAAAAGTAAAGGCCAATCCACACCTTCAACCGTAACTACATGGTGATTTAGGTTATTTCATACCCACTCATCCAGATTGTTCTCGTGAAAGTTACAAACCTGCTGCCAGGCCGAAAGATTGCTCCACATTGTCGCTGCAAAGGGGCAATCTCTGGAAATGTGCAATGTAGATTCCTCTGCCCCATTGCATCTTGCGCAACGAGGATCAGTAGCTATCTCTCTGCGGGCCCTGACTACATTTGTAAGCAATTTGTCTTGGACCAGGAGCCATAGAAAGCATTTAATCCTCTGTGGCCCTTTTCATTTCCAAATCATATCCCATTTTTTCTCACTTTCTGTCCAAGAGTTTTCTTCAAAGTAGACATAGGTAGATTTGGTAGAGAATTTACCATTGGAAGAAAGTGCCCATGAGAGACGGTCAGGTCCTTTCCTTACATCCGGAGGACAGATCGCACTAATCTCTTGAAGGATGTGTGTGGGGAGAAAGTGAGAGAATCTTTCCCAACTCCAGCTACCATCCTGTGTTGCGTAGCTGGTGACAGTCTCATGGCTCTTCTCGTTTGGAATGCTTGAGATTGTAAAATTTTGGAGAGAGCCGCTAGGAACCCACTTATCCTTCCAGAAGTGTGTTGTTTCCCCATTCCCTATCTGCCATACCACAGAATCGTGAACCTGCTCCCAAACATCACATATCGCTCGCCATGTGTGTGACCCGTTCTTCTTCTCCAATATGGATGGTACTTGGGGCTGAATGACACCATACTTAGCCTTAACCACTTGGACCCATAATGTGTTAGGTCGGGTTATCAGGTTCCAAGCCAATTTCATGATCAAGGCATTATTGCAGGTTCTCAGCCTACGCAAATTGAGTCCACCATTGCTTTTTGTCTGGGTTATTCTTTCCCAACTTATCAAGTGTGGTTTGCAGGAGTCATCGGTGGAGCCCCAAATAAAGTTGCGGCATAGCTGCTCAATCCGATCGCACACAAATGCAGGGATTTTCATAGTCTGCATAGTGTAGATTGGTAAAGAAGCTAATACTGATTGGGTTAGTGTAACCCTGCCTGCAAGAGATAGGCTGTGAGCTTGCCACCCTGATAGCCTTTTTTGGACTGTCTGCACAAGGTGTTGTGTGGTTTAGGCTGTGACCCGATTATGGAGGACAGACACATCTAGGTATTTACCCAGGTCCTCAGTTATTTGGAAGTTGAATCCCCTACTTAAAGCCTCAGCTAGTTCCTTATCAACATTCTTAGAGTAGAAAAGCTGGGTTTTTGAAGTGCTGACTTTTTGTCCTGAGAATTCACAGAATAGGTGAAGGCAGTCCATGATAGCTGTTACCTGGTCTTCCTTTGCCTCAGAGGTCATCCGCAAAGAAGACATGGGATAGCATTGGTCCCCCTCTGTTCAGTTGAATAGCTCTCCAGCTACCTGCCCCAATCGAGGCCTCAATAATCTGGCTTAATTTCTCCATACAGAGGGCAAATAGGTAAGGGGAGATTGGGTCTCCTTGTCGTAGTCCTCGTGTGGGTTTGAACCTGTTGGTTAGTTCAAAATTCCAATTCACCCGAAAGTGGCTAGTTGTAAGGCATGACATCACAGCTCTTACAAAGTCACAGGGAAACCCAGCATCTATCATTGTTTGTCTCAAAAACTCCCATCGGACTCTATCATAGGCTTTCTCCAAGTCGACTTTGATTGCCATAAAACCCACCGGACCAGACTTCTTCTTCATAGAGTGCACCATTTCTCAAATGAGGACTATGTTGTCGGTGATAAATCTCCTTGGGACAAAACTTGCTTGAGTATGAGAAATAATGTCAGGGAGAAGTTCCTTCATTCTGTTTGCTAAGATTTTGGACACCACCTTATATGTGACGTTGCATAGGCCAATTGGCCGGAATTGCGCCATATTTTCCGGTTTGTCCACCTTTGGAATTAACACCAAAGTGGTGTCATTGATTCCCTTCTCCCACGTGTGAGACACCATGAATTTTTGCACCATTTTAAAAATACTCGGGCCTACAATCTGCCATTATTGTTGATAAAAGATTGCATGTACTCCATCTGGTCCTAGAGACTTCATAGGCCCTATTTGGAACATCGCCTCCTTTATTTCATCCTCTAGTACAGGAGCTGTCAGCCTATTGATTCTGGTTTCTGGTAATCTAGCAAAGTGGCATGTGATGGGGAGCTGCACATGGTTAAGGTCATTGTCACAGTACAGTTTCTCATAAAAATCCACAGCCAACCGCTTTAAGATCTCAGGATCTGTTTGCCATCTATCCTGCTCATCTTTTAAAGCCTTCACTTTGTTGCCTCTTTTTCTGATGGTTGCAGCAGCATGAAAATATGATGTATTCCAATCCCCCCACTTAATCCATTGGCATCTTGATTTTTGGTACCAAACTAGCTCCTCCTGGGCGAGAACTCTGTCCAACTCACTTCTGAGTTCCAGCTCCAAGTCGGACAAAAAGGTAGATGGCTTTCTCTCTAGGTACCTTTGGATACCATCTAGTCGAGCTAATAGCTGTCTCTTTTTGGCCGTAATACTCTAAGAAATAGTATGTTGCCATTGTTGTAGCTTATCTGTAAAGGTCTGCAGGGTATCTGTCCATCCATCTCTGTCAATCCAATTTTGTTGCACAAAACCCGCATATGATTCATGTGAGCTCCAAACTGCTTGAAACTGAAACCTTTGTTTCCTGGTGATCCCTTTCATCCGGTCCTCTAGTTTGATGAGGAGTGGCCTGTGGTCAGAGTTAAAGAATGGAAGGTGGTAGACACCTGCTTGAGGGAATTGGTTTGCCCAAAGAGGATTGGCCAGCATCCTGTCCAGCCGTTGTTTCAACTGCCCCCTATGCCACGTGAATTTAGGGCCTGAGAAGCCCAAGTCCAGCAAACCAGTATTGAGAACACAACTTTGGAAATCCCGTATACCACCACTTCTACTATTACCTCTTGGCAAGCGTTCAGTACTGCATAGGAGTGCATTAAAGTCTCCTGCTAGCATCCATGGTTCAGTGATGGTTGGGGCTAATACTTCAAGATTTCTCCAAAAAAATCTGCGAGCATACTCATTAGGGCTACCATAAACTGCTGTGAAAATAAAAGACCCATCAGGGCTGAGTACTTTCATGTGGATAAACTGTGCATGATTAATCAGAATGCGAATGGATAGCAGCGCTTCCTTCCACAGTAGCCAGATACCACCGGAAAGGCCCCGAGCTTCCACTCTATGAGTCCGCCGAAAACCCAGTTTCTTAATGACTCTGTCAGCCTTTCTACCACTTATTCTTGGCTCAACAATTACCACCAGCATTGGTCTATACTACTGCATAAACATCTTCAGTGATCTTGGACATTGGGGCTTAGCCGCCCCTTGGCAGTTCCATACTAGGATTGGATTCATAAGGAGGAGGGGGAAGAAAGTTGTTGGATCTCATCCGTTGTTTTCCCATCCATCACTCCTTCAGTAGAATCTGCTATGGACATGTCCTCATCAAGGATACTTGCTACCTCCTCATTTGTTATAGGCCCCATATTGCTTTTTTGGGATCGACGCTTGAAAACTTGAGCAAGTCCTTTTTTCAAGACAAGGTTCCACTTCGGGCTATTTGGGGGAGGTTCACCAGGTACAGGGAAGTTTGGAATGTTATTTAAGTTTGGGGGTTTGGCTTTATGGCGTGTACGGCTCAGGGTGGAGGATTCACCAAGTCTGGTGTTGGTGGTCAATTTACTAAGTTCCGCCACTGATTCCGCCACTGATTCCGCCTCCTCTCTTGTAATGACAGAGTTTAAGAGGGTGGAGTCCGCAGGAACTATCATATTTTGACCTGTGGATTGGTGGTGTGTGTGGGGGTTTTGTGGCTTTGTAAGAACTGGTTGAGGACTTGTAGGGTGGTCAGAGTTAGGCTTAGGTATCGAGAGGGATGTCCATGGGTAGAGCTGTATGAGGTGGTCTGTGGGATATCTTGGTTCGGGCTTTTTTGTACCCAAGTGGTCAGTGGGGAGCTTTGGTTCGGATGATTGGATATGTCGGTGAGTGGTGGTCTAGGGGGTTTTTCTATGAGTTGGATGGTCAATGAGGTTTCCCCAGCGCAGTGGTTGTCTTGTTGGACTTAGCCTTCTTAGTACCTCTTTTTGTACGCAGGCCTGCCTTCTCAGCTACTGCAATCCAGGCCTGTAATCCATTCTCAGTCTCCCCATCTCCCAAACCTCCATCTTTGTCCAAGTCCTCAGCAAGAATGTCAAATCTTGACCCCTCAGCTGGGCTCTGCTTTTTTAGTATTATAGGCGTCTGGTGGGGGGTTTTACGGGCCTGTGTTCTCCTTGGACGAGCTGGTGCTTTCATCCACTCCCTTACGCCTAGACTTTTGTTTCCCTGAGCTTCTAAGGTTGCACCTACCTTCTCCTTGTCATTTGAAGTAGTAGGGATCTGAAGGGTGGAACCTTGGTCCTTTCCTGGAACTGGGAGTGGAGTACTTGGGAAATGTAGACACCCGGTTGTGCTATGGCTAACCCTCCCACATTTGTAGCAAAGTGGAAGAAATCCTTCATTGATTACTTGAGTCAATTTAGAGATATGCCTAAAAAATCGAGAAAGAGTAATAAAAGAGCTAATTGAAACTATTCAGGAGGAAAAAAAAATTTGTTTGTGTTGTACACATCATACGGTATGTTTCAAGAACCATAGTTGCTTTGATGTTGTATTTGAAGACTTAGAATTAGATAGAGGGGTATAAGTGTGTTTTGTTTTGAGAAATGTATGTTTTTCATTATTTCTTTAAACATTAAATGTTCAAATTTTTATTTTTAAAGCTTTTATATATATATTCAAAAAAAAACCAAAAAACCAATCATTTTTAAATATAAAATATATTTTTTCTAATATCAGCAGCAAAACAAAAACTCTTTATACTATCAGTAGCATTGACGCTTACTATAAGGTAGAGTAAACGTATATATTATCTATAATTAAATACTCTTGTTCCCAAAACTCTTAGTTGCCTTTCTCTCCGGCGACTTCCCCTCCCCCCTCTTTGAAATTAACTCCCAGATTTCGTCCGATAAATTGAGACCCAATATGAGAGTTTGGTTGTAATTCGGATTTGTCCAATCGATCAGAACGATGCATGGCGTAAAAGCGGGCACATGACAATAAATCCATTTAAGACTTTCAAAATAGATTTAGAAAAAAATGGCATAACATCTACCTTAAAAAGGATTAAGTGCAAAACCATAATAATAATAGGACCAGACAAGACAATTGCACTATCAAGACTCGAGAGTAAAATATTAAAACAAAATCCAAACTTTGTTCTACGTCCTCAACACAACAAACTTTGGAAATGCATAACTAGGCCATAGTGTCTCAGGCGAAAACCTAGGAATAGAAATTGAACATAACAAAAACAAAAGGCTGCCAAAATCCAAGATAGAGTTTCCATAATTAAGCCTTCAGGCGGCCAAAGAACTTCTGCTTCTCCTGTGTTGTCTGGAAGCGTCCATGTCCAAACTTAGAAGATGTGTCAATAAACTTGAGTTTGATTTCCTCAAGTGCCAAACGAGAGGTCTGCTTCAGCAGAGACTGGCGGAGAGTGACAACCCTCTTCTTAGGTCCAACACAGCATCCCTTAATCATCAAATAATCGTCCTTCACGACACCATAGTGAGGGAATCCACCCATTGGAGTGATGTCTTTCTCGGTCCTGTTTCATGGATCTCAATTCAGAAAAACCTCAAGCAACTATATCCAAACACAAAATTCACAATCTCAGGCAGATTCAGAATAAACTAGCTGCGGACATTACCTGTCATACTCAGTTAGAGCAGCATGGGATTCCTGACCGGCCTTGCCAAGCTTGTAAATCTTCTTGTTCATTTCAGTACGATGGTGGTACCCATTCTGACCAGCACGAGCAACAGTGAACGAGACCCTGGCAGGATGCCAAGCACCAATACAAGCTACCTTTCGGAGACCCCTGTGGGTCTTGCGAGGCAGCCTGGTGACACCCCAACGAGTCACAACACCTTCATAACCCTTACCCTTAGTGACACCAATGATGTCAATCATCTCATCCTTCTGGAAAACAGCATCAATAGGGACTTGCTTCTCAAAGAAGCCATAGGCAAAGTCAACTTTTTGGGCAATAGTCCCGCCATTGACCTGAATTTCCATCAGGTGAGCTTTCTTCTGTTTCAGTCCCTTCATTTTCCTGATCTGCAATACACAAGTAGGAAGTCTGAATAACTAGCAATAAACAAGACCAGCAGACGAAGCAATCACCAGATTAATATAGCAAAATAATTGTTCACCACAGAACATGCAAGGACAAAAGAAAATTAAATCTGGGTTCCCCAACAATACTTGATGACCAGTATGAAAACAACCTAGCCACACTATTAGATTTCTACAGACAAAAATCAGTTAAATAACCTGTAGACACAACCACTTAAACCAAAAATTTATTCGCACAAAAGACGTGATTTTTACCTGTGTGTGAGCCAGGACACGAATGACAGTGGCATATTTCTTCATTTTCTCAAGCTGTGCTTGAATGCTCTTCTTCCCCTCATCAGTCTCATACTGCTTGGAGTATTTAGTGAAAGCCTTCTTCTTGGACTTGACCCAGTTCTTGTAGAACCTTCTCTTCACCTCCTCACTAAGATGTTGAGCCCAGACAGTGTTCAGAGAACGAAGCCCACGTGGAGTTTTCACATATCCAACAACTCCAACAATGACCATAGGAGGTGTCTCAATGATTGTAACAGCTTCGCAGGTCTCCTTCTTGTGAAGCTCTGGGGTAAAAGAACAATACAATAACACAAAATTCAATGAGCAACTTATAGCACAGGGAGCCGGCATTTCTCACCATCTGGATGGTTAGGAAATAAAAAAAGTTGCTAACAACAGAAAGATAAACTTGCTTACTGGATCCAGGCTTCTCGACCTCCCTAACGATGTGGGTCATACCGGCCTTGTAACCCAAGAAGGCAGTAAGCTTTGGAGGCTTGCTGGGGTCATCCTTGGGAAAAGCTTTCACTGCATTGGACAAAAAAAAGAACAAAATACTTCAGTTCCATAATACAAACACAAAATCCCCGAGATGAATGGCATATTCATGATATAAGAACCCCCCGTAAGAAACTACATTTCCATGGCAGCTAGAGAATTTAGATGACATAACTCCTAACATCAAGACCAGGATGACAACGACAACAACAATTAAATGAAAAAAAGGGCAGATTATACCTTTCCCTCTGTGACGAGCAGCTCGCTTCCTTGGAAGGAATCCAAGAGACCCATGCCTTGGGTGCTCAAACTTCCTGTGAGACATCTTTCTCCTCCTTCACAGGAAAACACAAACATACACCATTATCATTATTAGTGAAACAGCAACAACCAGATAATCAACCTACGTGCACACTTATTGATTCTAAAAGTCGACTACGGATGCATAGATCTAATCTTCAATGGACAACAAAATAACCCTCTAAAAAGTAAACCAGACATTAGATTGGTAAAAACCTACACAGATAGAAGTGAAACACGAAAGAGACCAAAACAGTAGAAAACAACAAAATATTTCAGACAAAAAGCGAGTAACAGAATCAAAGAGCTCTCCTTATGAGTTGAGCTACATTTTACAAAAGCAAGAGTAACCGGTGAATCATTTGCAATAGAAAGGAAAACTGAAGCAGCCAAACACGAAACAGAGAGAACCCATTAAGGAGAAAGGAGAAGAGAGACAGAGTTGCTCACCGGCTGTGCTACTCCCTCCTGCTGCTAGCGGCGACACAGACTGGGTTAAGCGAGCCTCGATAAAACCCTAGTTGGTGTTTATATAATATTCAGATTTGCAAAAACCTACCTCTACTTTCCTTAATTTGTATACGGACCCGGCCGGGTTGGTGTGAATACTTAACTAAATGTAGGGCTCCATCGATTGTATCTGGGCCTGATATGGTTCGGCCCGAAAGCTCTAAGCCTGCTTATCCGCACACTAACAGCTCTAAAACGGCTCATATAGAGTTATGCGGCTAATATGGCATACTCAGCTCGGCTCGTGATACGGCTCAGCTCAGCCATGCTGATTATTCCGCTTGCGGATATTTTTTTAAAACCACACACGTGTGGATCGTGTGAGGGGAGTGGTTACACTGTGCATCTTCTCCTTCAAACAAGCAGCAGGCCCATCGGAGACGACGTCGCCGCCTCAAGTTCCCACTAGCGCAGACCACCTAATGTTGGACGAACCCGTAGCGGTTAGAGCAAGTACAGTGGCGACAGAAGCCACCACATCAACGGCAAGCATCACCGGAAACACGAATTAAAGCACACCCAGCAACGCCACGCCACCCGACCTAACCGACGGGAACAGCGAGCGAAGGTGTCGTCGAGCACGAAGCAAACGCGACGATGAAGAATGCCTTCCACAACTGGAATCCGGTAGTGAATTTATGGGTCGTTGCCACCGAGAGACCAAGTTCAACAACTCGTTCGTCGAGTCACCGCTTCCTCCATGACTTGCCTTCTCCAACACAAGTGGCGTACCGTCGTCGTGCATCCACCTTGAGTGGCGTTGCAGTGTGTGCCTCCCTTGTTCGGTCCGCCGCCATAAGCAGCAAGATTGGGCATCAGGTTTTATGTTGTGTCTCCCAAAATTTTATTCATCAAATTCGCTTTAAAAAAAAAACAAATTGAAATTCATTCCGGATGTTAATTCAAATTGGCTTGGATCAGTGATCAGTGAAGGTCGTCACGGTATATATCGGATCGGTCTCCGAGTCTTCATAACCTAAATCCCCTCAAGGTGTTTACTCTAATTTGTGATGTGTGTTGCTTCTCACCACACTTATAAAATAACACTACTCATAGGGTTATTTATAGAGGTCACATTACAATGAGGACTCCTTGAACTTTTTCCACATGGAGAGAATATTAAGTATCCCTTGGTATGGCGTACTTTGTTTCCATAGGGAGGATGTTAAGCATCCCTTAGTGTGGTGTACTTTTTCTCTATTGGGAGCGCCTTTTTATGGGTAGATCTCATGCTACTTTTTCCAATAATAATAATAGTGATAATATATATAGCCATTAGTTTTTTTATGAAACGATTGACTTTATTGATATGAAACAACACCATATAAAAAGTCATCAAAGAAAACAACAGACCTACAGAACCAAACCAGTCGCCCAGTATATCACTAGTAGTACCCATCCTTATGCATATGCCTGTTTACAAGTAAAACCACGCTAATACTTTAAGTTGTCAGCACAAATGATCACAGAAGATAAGTATACAGAAAATTTGATTGATAAACTTTTATCCATCATATAGATCGCAACAATATAACCTCAAAAGTCTTACCCCAATCGACATCTTTGTTTTGAAAAATCAAACTATTCCTTGCCAACCAGATGTTCCACACAGTGGCAAAGAAAATAACAATCTATAAAGAAAATAAATCTTTGATCGATATAGTCCCGCCGAACCATACCACTGAGCAAATAAATCTTCAAGTCATGCCGGAATGCACCAACTCACACCCCCTGATATGGCAACACACCTAGCCAGTCCTAGAAGCACCTCCGTATCTATGATTGTCCCGACCTCAAATCTCAACCAATCGTGCACTCTTTATGCACTATCGATCTTCACCTTCCAGCAATTCGTGCTAGGCAACAGATGGACGCAGAAGCCCCTCCACCTCCTAATCTCTCGATGCTAGACAACAAAGAACTAAGCACAAAGGAAT
>JAKUCV010007166.1:0-63507 GCA_028386065.3 Turnera subulata
ATGTTGAGAATTGCATATGTGATATGAATTCTACATACGGGTACAAGTTGGAGAACTTGTGGACTGGACCGACCCACATAAGAACCCTACATGGAACGTTATATGTATGTCATTAGTGGTTCTTGTAGATGTGATTGTCCTCCGACCTGAGATCGTCAAGGTATCCAACATATGAATCATGTACTTTGATATTATTCCTTGTCACCCGTAACTGGGTGGACATAAGGGTAATCATTGGGTATATGCTGAGTATGTAGTGGGTTTTGATTGATCAAGAGGGGATTCATCCAACCCATATAACGGGTATATTATCGGATGGTATCTTGATTGAGTTGAACTGTAAATGCACGGCCGTGCTCGGATTATGATATGTTGATATCATTGGTTTCCGTTTTACACAGTTAACTCGAGGATCAAGAAACCGAGATTAAACATATACGAGATTGACATATTCCATGTCTCGGTTTAATCTTGATAATGGGACGAAGGGACGATGACATATTCCGAGGCATAGTGAATCAGTTCTGATCTTGTCGTTCGGGTAGCAATGATGTGTTGCTAGACGCCGCTCTTTGTTTATGATCGTAAAATGAGATTTTACAATCATTGCCGGACGTTACAAGTGCCTACAGGGTCACACACATAGAATCGTTGTTTCGAGCAGATGGTTGAACCATGGTTGGACCGTGGTTGGACCGAGTGTGGTTGGACCGTGGTTGGACCATGGTTGGACCATGGTTGAACCAAGGTCGGTTTTGGGTGGTTGGCTTGCTGAATGTCAGCATAATTGAGCCCCTTTAGTGCTGTGTATTGTTAATAATGCATTAGTGGAGACACATTATGTAGTGACATAATGGGTGTGTTGGATGGGCCAATGTGTTTCGCACCATGTCCATTAACTTAATGCATTATGTGAGAGGGGTTGGATGCTTTTGATCAGATCACTTGCTGCCTCTTCCTCAGTTTTTTTTCTCTGAGTTTTTAGAGCAAAAACGTTATACACACAACCCTCTCAACCTCTCTTCTTCTTTGTGAAAGAAGCAAGAGCTTAAGCACTCCAAAACACCCCAAACACACACTAGCTCCTACCTTTGTTGCTAGCACATCAAGTGGGAGTGCTCGAGGCTTGATTCATGCGACGATTCGAAGCCGATCACGGTTCGTGTGGATACCGTAGAGGACCAGGTCTTCTTCTTGCTCTAACTGATTCGTTTCAGCCTTCGTCTTGGTCTAGATGATTCGTTCCAGCAGTTGGGTGAAAGACCTCAACCGAACAAGGTATGAAATTTTGTTATACGGTTTATATGCTTCACATGTGGTTCTTGGCTAAGTTTCCTTTGCTTCCGCTGCATCTTTTGCTTGTATATGATTGTCATATATCCTAGGGAAACTTACAGTGGTAGCGGAGCCTTCTTGTGAAGCTCTAAACCGTATAAGTGATTCATATGTGATATGATCACCTTAGAATGTGTAGGAATCATTTTGTGTATGTGATATGCCAAATGATTTTGAACATGATGTCTTTGTGTTTGTCAAATGATATGTTGGTTTTGTTTTGGTATATGTGATTTGCCATGCAAGTATATGCATATATTTGATGTGTTTTGAGTAAATATACATGATATGTTTTATGTGATAGAGCATGATCATGTCATATTGTATTCAATTGTGTACATGTGATGTATATGTTGTTGAGGTTGATTTGTCAAAAATGTTTTGACAACAAGAACTTGATTGGTATGAGATATCAATCAAGATGTTTTGGCGGTAGATCGAAGAGTTCGACTAAGAAAAACCGAGTGTCGGTTTGTGTTTCGAACGATTGTCGTTCAAGCAATGTTTGGCCAAAACATCGATGTTGGTGTGACCAACATCGATGTTGGCATGAAGATTGGCCTTGGCCGAATCTCCAAAACATCGATGTTGTGTGGTCAAACATCGATGTTTTTCAGGAGACACTCAACAACATCGATGTTTAAATGTTAAACATCGATGTTATTTGAGCTCGGCCAAATTGGTTTGAGTTCCAGAGCTCCAACAACATCGATGTTTGAGTGTCAACATCGATGTTCTTGAGTTCCAGGACCCAAACATCGATGTTTAAATGTTAAACATCGATGTTATAATGCTACTGCCAAGATATTGAACTTTCAAGTACTCAAAACATCGATGTTTTAATGTCCAACATCGATGTTTTTGAGCTACTGCCAAATGGTTTGGAGTTCAAGTACTCAAACATCGATGTTTAAGTGTCAACATCGATGTTTTATGCATTCGGCAACCTCCAACATCGATGTTTGCTTGAAAACATCGATGTTTTATGGATTCGCAAACTCCAAACATCGATGTTGAAGGGTTCAACATCGATGTTGTGGACTGCAGCGACTTCAACAGCAAATTTGGGGCAGAAGGAGGCCGAACTGGTGTCTGGCCTGAACAGCAAAGTTGTAGCTCTACTTCTTAGCTTTCCAGGGACACCAAGTTTGCACAAATCCGAGCTCTATAGCTCCGGATATGGCCGAAATACTGAGTGCTGCCAATTGTTGGCGAGAATCAGATTCTCATAGACATCGATGTTCATTTATGGACATCGATGTTCACTTGCATTTTTGTTTTCCAAATTTGCTTAACATCAATGTATGATTTATCAAGAACAAGCATGTGATGTGTTGGAATTATATTTTGATGTAAAATATTAAGTTCTTAGTTGCCTTCCATGATGAGCACTAATCATTGCTTAGATCAACACTAGGTAGGTTTTGCCCTAGCAAGGTGCCTATGTTTATCCTAGCAAGGTTCGAGAGGATAATTGTAATATCCCGATTGCTTGTTGTGGGTTTGGACTTAACTAGGTTACCTTAATAGGATTAAGAACCTAGAGGCAAGGGTTGAGCAATGTCTATAAGATAGACTTGGACAAGGTGTTGTTCACTCAACTATCCAAGAGTTACATAGAGATGTAATTGACAAGAGTTGTCTACCTAAATAGCTATGATGTAGGTGATCAGCCCTAGCTGACTTATGTTGTAGTGAAATATGGATCTTGGCCTACTTATATAATTGTCTTGATTTATATAGTAGGAGTACATTTAATAGAATTCCTTATTAAATGATTTGTATGCATGACTATTATTTGTGTGAGTTGATCTTGTTGTAGAATTACCATGGCACAAAACACTAGCACCTATTATTGCGATTGGTCCTAGAGTAGGACAAGCTGAATAGGAATAGTTTCCTAGAGTGGCATCACATTTTGAGGATAGTCTTCAAACAAGAAAAATTTGTATGTCCTTGAAGGGCCTGTTCTTAATGAATTGGCGCCTAATGCTTCTAGGGCAGAAGTAGATGCTTGTGAGTAGCATGTTGATGATGCATTGGATGTTACATGCCTTATGGTAATTTCCATGGACTCTGAGCTTCTGAAGCAAGATGAGAACATGTGGGCGTTCGATATGATCGAACATCTGAAATTGCTCTGAGGAGAGCAAGTAAGGCATGGGAGGTACGAGACCTCTAAGGCATTGTTCCAATGCAAGATGGCTAAGTTATCACCCGTTAGACCTCATGTGCTCAAGGTGATTAGATACATTGAGAGCCTTAGGGGTCTTGGTTTCCTTTGAAAAGGAAAGGGTAAAGCAATGTTAGACAAGAAGAAGAAATGTACCAAAAGGTTTGGTGCATGTACATCTTCTTGTTCTCATGTGCTGATACCCAAGGGAGGTATTGCAAAGGTAGGAAATTGTTTCCGTTGCAATAAACCAGGCCATTAGAAATGCAACTGCCCTGTTTACCTTGAAGAGGTAAAGAAGCAGAAGGGAAGTGAGACTTCCGCTTCAGGTATTTTGTTATAGAGGCTAATATCTCTACCTCTGCATCGTGGGTATGAGATACCGGATGTGGTTCTCACATTTTAGGAAATGTGAAGGAACTGAGAAAGAGTGGGAGATTGGCTAAGGACGAGATAGACCTACGCCTCGGAATTGGAGCAAGAGTTGCTACATTAGCCGTAGGGACTTTCTATCTATCCTTACCGAATGGTTTGGTTTTAGAACTGGACAATTGTTATTATGTACTTGCCATAAGCAGGAATTTGATTTCTGTGTCTTGTATGTACAAGAAAGGTTTTTCATTGAAAATAAAGAACAATTGTTGTTTTATTTATTTCAATGAAATTGATTGTGGTGGTGCATTTTAAACGATGATTTGTATGTTCTAAACCTAGTGTCGCCTATCTATAACATTAATACGAAGAAGGTTAGATTACATGATTCTAGTGAAACCTATCTCTGGCATAGTCGTTTGGCCCACATAAACGAGACTCGTATTCCTAAACTCCATAAAGTTGGAATTTTAGACTCATTTGATTTTGAATCATATGAGACATATGAGTCATATTTATTAGGCAAAAGACTAAGGCTTCCTTTACGGGTAAAGGTGAAGAGCCTAGGACTTGCTAGGTCTAATACATACTGATGTATGCGGACCTATGTCTACACAGGCTAGAGATGGTTTTCAATACTTCATTACATTTACTGATGACATCAGTAGATACGGCTAAGTGTATCTAATGAGACACAAGTCGGAATCCTTTGAAAAGTTCAAAGAATTTAAGAATGAAGTACAGAATCAACTCGGAAAGGTATTAAGATGTTTCGATCAGATCGAGGCGGTGAATACTTATACCGAGAGCTTCTTGATCATCTAAAAGGTTGTGGTATAGTATCACAACTTACTCCACCGGATACGCCTCCATGAAATGTTGTATCCGAAAGGAGGAACGGAACCTTGTTGGACTTGGTTCGTTCTATGATGAGTCAAGCTAACCTTTCTTCTTCCTTTTGGGGACATGTATTATTGAGTGCTGTATTTACACTTAACCGTGTTCCATCTATATCGGTCAAAAGACATCATATGAGATATGGACTGGGAAGCGTCCCAACTTGTCTTTTATGAGGGTTTAGGGTTGTCATGCTTACGTGAGACGTGAAGCATCGGATAAACTCGACCCTAAATCCGACAAGTGCCTTTTGTATGATACCTTAAAGGTATTATTTCTATAATCCCATAGAGCACAAAATGTTTGTGGCTCAGACTGCTGTTTTCTAGAAAGAGTGTTTATTTCTAGAAAAATCAGTGGGAGGATAATAGAACTCGAAGAAGTTCGAGATAAAGAGGCTGAGATGGAACAAAGGACAGGATCCGCAAGTTGTTGTGGATGAGAATCCTGTACCTAAAACACATGGACCGCGTAGGTCGGATAGGACTCGGTATGAGCTTGAGAAATATGGATTTCTCATAACTCATATTGGAGATGTGATGCTCATAAGTCAGGATGAGCTCACTTCCTATCAGCTGATCATTACGGGTCTAGACTCCAAGAAGTGGCTAGAAGCCATGAATTCGGAAATGGAATCCATGTATGAGAACAAGGTATGGACCTTGTTTGATCCACCTGAAAAGGTAAAACCTATAGGGTGCAAGTGGGTCTTTGCGAAAGACCGGCATGGATGGTAATGTGATTACCTTTTAAGGGCAATTGGTTGCGAAAGGTTTCAAGCAAGTTCATGGTATTGACTATGATGAAACCTTCACACCAGTCGCCATAGTTAAATCTATCCGAATTCTATTGGCTATAGCTGGAACCCATGACTATGAGATATGGTATGCAAGTTGCAAATGTCCATTTGTGGACTAAAGCAAGCTTCTAGGAGTTGGAATCTTCTTTTTAATGATGTAATCAAAGAGTTTGGCTTCATTAAAAGTGAAGATGATTCATGTGTTTGCAAGAAGGTTAGTGGGAGCATTATTGTTTTCTTGTTATTGTATGTTGACGACATCCTACTTATTGGGAATGACACTCCGACACTAAAGTCTGTAAAGACTTGGTTAGGAAAGAATTTCTCAATGAAGGACTTAGGAGGAGCTGCCTAAGTGTTAGGCATAAAGACCTATAGAGATAGATCCAAAAGGCTTCTCGGGCTAAGCCAGAGTACATATATTGATAGGATGCTAAAGAGGTTTAGCATGCAAGATTCCAAGAAGGGTTTCTTGCCCATGTCACATGGCATATCTCTCTCAAAGAGTCAATGTCCTGGTATGACTAAGGTGAGAGAGTGGATGAGTAAGATCCCTTGTGCTTCGGCAATAGGATCTATCATGTATGCCATATTATGTACTCGACCGAATGTCGCTTATGCTCTGAGTGTCACGAGCAGATGCCAATCAGATCCCCGTGAAAGTCATTGGACAGTAGTTATATATCCTTAAGTACTTGAGAAGCACTAAGGATATATTCCTTGTTTACGAAAGCGTTAATGGGCTTGTTGTAAAGTGTTACAAAGATGCTTGCTTCCAAACAAACAGGGATGATTTTATATCGCAATAAGTTTATGTGTTTTTCTTGGATGTGGCGCTGTTTGCTGGAAGAGTTCCAGGCAAGAAACAGTTCCCGACCCTACAACTGTTGCTGTACAAAGTTCCGTTTGTGAACTTTGTATCAGATCTATTGTCTAATCTTCTTACGCAGCGGAAGCATGATGGTCATGCTAGTTCCACATGTATAAGATACATGGATGGTTGGCTTTAGTGCAAGTGGGAGATTGTTAGTAATATGCCCAAAAGCCAATCATGGATGTTTATTTATAGTCATGTACATACACTTTAAGGTTATTCCAATAAGTATCGTTTATGAGATAAACGCTTGCACATACTTATAACCCTAGAATATTTCATATTCTTAAATGTCCCTAGTCGGTTATTATTACGGATGGGTTGTAATAATAGGTTAAGACTAGCGTATGTTGAGAATTGCATATGTGACTGGACCGACCCACATAAGAACCCTACATGGAACGTTATATGTATGTCATTAGTGGTTCTTGTAGATGTGATTGTCCTCCGACCTGAGATCGTCAAGGTATCCAACATATGAATCATGTACTTTGATATTATTCCTAGTCACCCGTAACTGGGTGGACATAAGGGTAATCATTGGGTATATACCGAGTATGTAGTGGGTTTTGATTGATCAAGAGGGGATTCGTCCAACCCATATAACGGGTATATTATCGGAAGGTATCTTGATTGAGTTGAACTGTAAATGCACGGCCGTGCTCGGATTATGATATGTTGATATCATTGGTATCCGTTTTACACAGTTAACTCGAGGATCAAGAGACCGAGATTAAACATATACGAGATTGACATATTCCATGTCTCGGTTTAATCTTGATAATGGGACGAAGGGACGATGACATATTCCGAGGCATAGTGAATAAGTTCTGATCTTGTCGTTCGGGTAGCAATGATGTGTTGCTAGACGCCGCTCTTTGTTTATGATTGTAAAATGAGATTTTACAATCATTGCCGGACGTTACAAGTGCCTACAGGGTCACACACATATAATCGTTGATTCTAGCAGATGGTTGAACCAGGGTTGGACCGTGGTTGGACCGGGTGTGGTTGGACTGTGGTTGGACCATGTTCGGTTTTGGGTGGTTGGCTTGCTGAATGTCAGCATAATTGAGCCCCTTTAGTGCTGTGTATTGTTAATAATGCATTAGTGGAGACACATTTTGTAGTGACATAATGGGTGTGTTGGATGGGCCAATGTGTTTCCCACCATGTCCATTAACTTAATGCATTATGTGAGAGGGGTTGGATGCTTTTGATCAGATCACTTGCTGCCTCTTTCTCAGTTTTCTTCTCTGAGTTTTTAGAGCAAAAACGTTATACACACAACCCTCTCAACCTCTCTTCTTCTTTGTGAAAGAAGCAAGAGCTTAAGCACTCCAAAACACCCCAAACACACACTAGCTCCTACCTTTGTTGCTAGCACATCAAGTGGGAGTGCTCGAGGCTTGATTCGTGCGACGATTCGAAGCCGATCACGGTTCGTGTGGATACCGTAGAGGAGCAGGTCTTCTTCTTGCTCTAACTGATTCGTTTCAGTCTTCGTCTTGGTCTAGATGATTCGTTCCAGCAGTTGGGTGAAAGACCTCAACCGAACAAGGTATGAAATTTTGTTATACGGTTTATATGCTTCACATGTGGTTCTTGGCTAAGTTTCCTTTGCTTCCGTTGCATCTTTTGCTTGTATATGATTGTCATATAGCCTAGGGAAACTTACAGCTATACCCTTCAAATTTAAAAATTTCGGCAGCTATGCCCTTTATGCGATCAAAGTAAAAACTCAGGCAGCTATGCCCTTCATGCAATTAAATTCAAAAACACCGGGCAGCTATGCCCATTATGTAACCAAGTTAAGAACTCGGGCAGCTATGCACTTAAAATTCAAATATTTGGGCAGCTATGCCCTTCATATGCTCTACTTCAAAAGCATCCGGGCAGCTATGCCCCTCTCAGTAATTTGGGCAGCTATGCTCAAGGTATAATCAACTTTGAAAATATGGGCAGCTATGCCCTCCTCAACTTGAATAATTAGGGCAGCTATGCCCCTCTTGTACAAAAAATTCCGGGCAGCTATGCCCTTGATGTACTTAAATCAAGAATCGGGACAGCTATGTCCTTCTCAATGACATAGGAAGCTATGCCCAGGCAGTTATGCCTTTCATGCAAGCAAATTCAAAAACTTGTGCAGCTATGCCCCTTGTGCTTAAAAACTCGGGCAGCTATGCCCACCATGCAATCATGAACTTGGGCAGCTACGCCCTTAATTTAAAATCGACTCAAAAGGTTCGGGCAGCTATGCCCCTCAGATGTATAAAACCTCGGGCACCTATGCCCCTAATAAACTCAAATCAAAAAATTTGGGCAGCTATGCCCATGGCGTAATCAATTTCGAAAATGCGGGCAGCTATGCCCTCTTTCAACATCAAAAAATTAGGACAGCTATGCCCCTCATGTTCAAAAATCCAGACAGCTATGCCTTTTGTTCAACTTTCAAAATTAGGGCATCTATGCCCCTTATTCAAGTTCGAAAAAACTAGGATAGCTATGCCCTTTGTGCACTCATTCCAAAAACATGGGCAGCTATGCCCTTAGAATCAGACATTAACTCTAATGGGGTAGCCTGCCCCGAAAATTGTACAATTCAAATCATGGGGTAGCATGCCCCTGGCATCACTTCACAAAAAAGGTTGGGCCTTACAACTCGTTTTATTGAGAATGCCCAAACTCATTAACACAAGTTGGGGCTTACATCTTCTTGAATGCCCAAACTCATACCTCGACTCATCAACAAAAGTTGGGGCTTTCATCTCCTTGAATGCCCAAGACAACATACATCAACTATAAAAAAAAAAAACTGGGTCTTATATCTTCTCAAGAATGCCCCACATCAATCATTAATCATCAAAAGCGGGGGGCCGCCGTGCCCCTACAGTCTACAGGTGATTTACATCTCGGGTGCAGGCATGGCGTACCCGTTATTCTACAAATGAGGCCTTTTAAGAAGTCGGGCATGCCATGCCCCTCCAGTCATGAGCCCTTGAGAATGCGAGTTTACGTCAAATGATGGATTTATGATGTTGTCACCTTCATTGATCATCTATTCTCAACAAAGTATACCTTACTAAGGAATCCCTGGTCTACATATATGTGATGCATGAGCATGTCTACAATGTATTTGTCTTTTCAATGTATGGGGATGCCCCTAGTTTCTACATGTGAGTGCCATGATATGTTTGTCCTCTTCCTCTCTCTTTCTTTTCTCTCTCCTTTCCCCTCAAATGCAAGTGCTTCCTAGCTCTACATGATATGTCTACTTCTTAAATGCAAGTGCTACCTTATATCTACATAGTGCATTTGGATGCAAGTGCCCCTAGTATGATGCATAAGTATTGAAAATTATTCGGGCCAAGGTGAAAGTTATGCAATTTTGAAGAGCAAGTTATCCCATTAAAATGCAAAAGCTTCAGGTTGAAGACTCCCAATGACCATGAATGTATTTCTTCTTCTATAAGGAACCCATGAGTAGTGAAAAGATACTTCAAATAAGAGGTTTTGAAAATCTCCACCAAATCACTGGCTAAAGAGAACTTAGATCAAGAAACTCGATGAGGATTCTTTAGAGCTCATAAAAAAAACTCTTTAGAAAAAAAAAAAACGAACAAAGAAAGATCCCACATGCAAGTATGATTTGACGTCATGAAATTTTTGTAAAAAAAAATCCCATAGGCAAACCGCAGGTCTAAACTCCACTATTATGTATAGATACTCTCAAAAGAATCAATAGGTCTTTCATTAAGGGTTGTAATGGGGTCATGTCTAAAGATTTATCAAAGAATAGGGTGATGAGGGATTCAAAGTACAAAACCATGTTTTAGGGAAGATTTTGAGTGATCTCCCATCAAGAAACACAGGTATTCTTAAAGCGCAATTCTTGAGATAACATCCACCTTGGTTTGACCTTCTCAAGGAAATTCTTCTTGCTTCAAAACGATTGCTTTGCACACATTTGCTTCTCTCTTGTTTGGATTTTCCGAAATCGATTCTGGAAGATTTTGATGATTTGACTTCAGTAATTGTCGGTGGTTGGCTTCGGCTATTCTCCCATGTGTGCACTTTGGCCTTTTATACTATTCTGGAAGTGATTCGTAGCATCGACCATCTTGGATGTGTAGAAGTTGAGGTTCATGTGCACTTGTGATCAAAATTCTTTGATAAGAACTTGGAATGAGATCTTCCCAACGGGTTTTGAAAAGGGTATGATTCATGAAATAAAAATATACGATAGCCGTAGAGAGGACTCAAAGGGTTATAGTGAGTTAATATAGGTAATCAAAGAAAATTCGGCTATCACGTTATAGGCTCGAAGAGGGTTTATCGAGGGATAATGCTACTGGGTAGGTTTCTTGTTGGCCTATGCACTTGAGCAAAGAGGGCCTAAATCATATCCTTTATCGAGCATCCATATGAAAAATTCGCTTTGAAAAGGCCTGGCAATTTGTTCTAGGATGTAGATGTTGACGTCAAGATTTTTCAAAAGAGTTAAATAGGGTGTTCGGGAAAACAAATTTCGGGTTAAAAAGTTCAAAACTCCAAGAATTAATCATTGGTCATCCATCAATAAAATTCCCCTTAATCACGGCAATTGGTGGAATTAAAAAAAAAAAAATCAGTTTTTTGCTCATGGTGTCCTGCAGGTATGATTTTTAATCAATTCAGTTCATGGTCGTCAAGAGACTTAGACTTAGGCTTTGTTTTACTTCAAAAACGATTGGTGGAAAACAGGATGGAATATACTCGCAAAACGTGTTCATTTTCTTTGAAAACAATTTCTTTTTTCAAGAAAACTCAAGTTTCAACAAAGACGATACACCTTGGCTCGAATTGTTTGATTTGAAAAACATGTGATGCAATGTTCAATGTATGCAAATGGAGATTTCCTAAAACAAGGTAGACCAACTGGACATATATGTCAACTAGGGCAACAACACCAAAAATTTATAATCGGCTTAGATATGTATACTGATATGTGAGCATATCATGTACTATTTTGGAGCATAAAATACCCCTTTGGCCAAGCATTTAGTTAGGATCATGCATGTATTTATAGTTTTTAACTTGTTTTCCACTAGTTTCGCTTCCGCTTATTAATTTACGCTTTCAGGTACCTACTGTTGCAAATTGGCTTGATTCTTGAAGATTTGGAGCCTTTTGAAGGATTCTGGAAAGTTTTGAGCCAATACATGGAGATTTCTTGACGATCAGTTTTCAACGGTGTCACACCATTGAAACCGCAGACCAGAACCTGGAGCTTTATAATTCCAGCGACAAAGTGACTTGTTGATCAATTAATTAGTGGCGCTGACCTGCTATTTTTCCTACGGACATAAAGAGATTTTTGCTGCACCAAAATAGGAGAAGTCCTAAAGGGAATTAATTCCTACTTTTTAGTGCCCTTAGCTAAATTGTAGGAATTAAAGGCTAGGGTTTCAGAATAAAAAGAGAGATCGTAGCAGGAGAGGAGGTATCCCTTTTTCTCTTTTTATCACGTCTTCAGCAGCAGCAAAGAAAGGAGGAGAAGAAGCTCTTTAGTCGATTCTTATTTTTCTTCCTTGTTTTCGGTTTGTAACATGAACAAATCCTCCATACTTGCTTTCTATTTTATTATGAACTAAATCCTCTTTTCTAGATCAAGAGGGATGTAGCTACTCAACTCTTTTTATGATTTAATTACTCCTCGAGCAGTTTTCTTATTTGTGTTCTTGATTTGTTTATGTGAGCATAATTCGAGTTTGAAGCTTGATCACCTTAAAACTTGTCTTAGGAATTAGACTAAGCACCGACAGGAGACGTTTAATTCTGGAAAATCATAAAGAAACCGTAATCTAGGTGCTGAAAGGCATTAGGATTATTGTGGAATTAGTAACAACAAAAAGCATCATTGCTCTTAGGAATAGGTTTGATTCTCGACAGTGGTAAGATTGACCTTTGAGACGAAATTATACCTCCAAAAGTCGATAATTTCACCCTACTTGTTACCCATCAAGAAAACGAATAGAAAGCTATAGATTTTTAGCAAACAGTGTCGCCCCATTCGCGGACACGGAACAGAGTCACCCTGTTAGCGGGATCTGGAGGGTAATTAGGGCATAAAAGGATAGAGTAGTGAACCCCGATTGATCTAGACCTTCTCTAATCTGATATCTTCATATTATTTACGTTTTTAAATTGTTTATTTTATTGTTGAATTGCAATCTCAATTTATAATCACCAATTCATCACTATTTTACTGTTTTCAGCCTAACGGAGTGAGTCCGTTGATTAATTATTTTGCCTAGTCCCTGTGGATACGACCTTGTGTGCTACTTTGATCTGTGCGCTTGCAGATTTTACGCATCAAGTATTTGGCGCCGTTGCCGGGGACTAGTGTCAAATAATTAATTACTGATTTATTTCTTTAGGTTTTTATTTGTGTTTTACCATCTCTTTTTCCGAGTTTCAGGATTCAGCCTTATATGAGCTCAGGAACTCGCAGCCAGAATCCCGAGCTCATCTCTGTTTCTGACCCTGAATCACTCCTCTGTTCTAAGTCCCAAAATCTAGAAGAGGCTCTGAACAGTGTCACACCGTCAGAAACATCCGGGACAGAGAAAGCAGGAGAGGAAAAAGAACTGATACTTATCCCTGTTGCAATGGCAGCTAACGAAGAAGATGAGCTGAATAATGTGCCCATGAATGAGCTGCTAGCTCGAGGGATTGAGAACAAGAGCTACCCCATCGTCCACCCGGAGATTACAGCAGCTCAATATGAACTGAAACCGAGTCTTATTCAGCTTGTGGAGAATAAAACTTTCAGTGGCTTATCATCGGAGGACCCGCACCAGCACTTGCACAATTTCCTCCAATATTGTGACACTGTTAAGATTCGAGATTATAGTGATGATGCCAAGCGGCTCCGCTTGTTTCCATATTCTTCGGTGGGAAAGGCTCAAAAGTGGCTTTCTAGCCTCCCTGCCAATAGCATCACCTCTTGGTCTGAGATGGAGGTTGCATTTTTGAAGAAGTATTTCCCAACGGGCAAGCAGACTAAACTTCGGTTGGAGATTCAATGATTCCAGCAGAGGGCTGATGAGTCTCTCAAGGAAGCATGGGATAGGTATCAAGATTTGATTGCAAGGTGCCCCAATCACTTTGTTCGACCATTGGTATTATTGCAAACTTTCTACGATCACGCGACACCTGCTGGGCAATCCACTTTAAATTCTATTACAGGGGGAAATTTCTTGGTTGTACCCTATAATGAAGCTTGCCGATTGATGGAGAATTTGGCCGATGAAACTACCAATAGGAACCCACCTGGCGTTCTACAGGTTGACACCGTTCAGAAATTCGAAGCGGGGATGTCAGCCATGCAGCATCAGATTAAGGAGATGGGCAGTAAATTTGACAAGATGATGCTCAAATCTGTTGCAGAACCCGTCATGAGGTGCGAAGCCTGCAATGGTGCCCATACATTCCAAGATTGCTCACAGTTGATGAACGAAGAGGCACATTATATCAATAGGCAATCGATCCCATATCAGCAAGGGGGCAATCAATACTATCAGCAATCTCGACCATATAATCAGGGGCAGCAAGGATACCATGGGAGCCAGCAGCAAAACCTCCCCCAGCAGCAAGACGTGATGAGCATGCTTAAGGCTATCAGGGAAACTCAAAACAAGTTGGCGGAAGACATGCAACAAATCAAGGCCCACTCAAAAATCCTTGATAACCAGATGGCCCAACATGCTCAACAACTCAGGAACACTCAAGGGAAGCTACCAGGTCAGCCAACGGAAAATCCCAGGGAACAGTGCAAAGCTGTTACTCTGCGTAGTGGTAAGAAACTGCAGCCAGTGCAACAGAGTGACCCCGTTCACCAATCTGCAGTGGAAAAGAATGATGGGGCAAGTTCGGCAGCTGCTCAACCTCAATCACAGACCTCTAAAGGGAAGGAAAATGGGGAAGAAAAGATTGAAGTGTAGCCATATATGCCTCCTCTTCCATACCCCGAAGTTTACAAGAATACCAAGCTTGATGCCAAATTTCGGAAGTTTGTGGAGATGTTGAAGAAAGTATGCATTAATCTCCCATTTACAGAGGTGATTAGTGAGATGCCAAGCTATGCTAAGTTCCTGAAAGACCTTGTGTCCAAAAAGAGAGCCATTGAGGATGCTGAAACGGTGCCCATGACCGAAAAGTGTAGTGCACTTTTCTTGCAAAAATTTCCAGCAAAGAGGAAGGACCCAGGGAGTTTTTCAATTCCATGCATTATTGATACTCTGAAAATTGACAAAGCTTTGTGTGATTTAGGGGCAAGTGTCAGCTTAATTCCTCTATCCCTTGCTAAGAAAATATCAATTGGGGACTTGAAACCCACCAGGATGACCCTGCTGCTAGCTGACCGGAGTGTTAAACATCCAATTGGGGTGCTTGAAGATGTTCCTGTGCAGATTGGAAAATTGCAGATTCCAGTAGACTTTGTTGTTCTAGAAATGGAAACCGATTCCCAAACACCCATCATACTTGGAAGATCTTTCTTAGCAACCGCAAGGGCTATGATTGATTGCTCAGAAGGGAAGCTGACCCTCAAGGTTGGCAATGATTTAGTGGAGTTCAACATTCCAAAGGCTGCTAGGAATGAACTCAGTGCAAACATGTGCTATAGAGTTGATACATTTACGGACATGGTTGCACGGGAGATTGATCAAGAAGGCCCACTCTGTGACCCAATCGATGCACTATTGACTTCCCTTATTGATGGTGCACAACAAGAGGAACAAAACGCTCCAGAATATACTTGCTTGATCAAAAGGGACGTACCAGAAACTATCCAGCAAGTTTATAAGCTCGAACCTGTGTCACAGAGTGACACTGTTGATGACCATGACCTGGAAAAAAGATTCCAACCAGTGGTCCAAGTCCTTCCTCATGGAGTAGTGGAGTCAATTGATGGAAAGCCTGAACCATTCAGGGTCAGTGGACAGCTGTTCATGCCATATGACCCAGGGGATACAGTAGACAACAGGGCGATTCTGTTGCTTCGAGACTCTCCCATTACTTAAATGGAATGGTGTCCAGCTAAGACGACATTAAAGAAGCGCTTCTCAGGAGGCAACCTAAGATTTTTGGAGGTAATTTTCAGTTTATGCATTTTTACTTTTAATTTTCTTTGTCGTTTATTTTGTTTTGCAGAAAAAAAGAAGAAAAATCAAAAAGACAAAAAAAAATAGAGAGTAAGCAAGCATGACACAACATGGAGGACTTGCGGATGGGACAATCACCAGCAAAATCCAAAGAAGCATCCCTTCTCCCTTTTTATCTTTCTGTATTTTGCTTGGTTCACATACCCACACACAGGAACCCCTAACAGCGTCACTCTGTTCGCATTTTCGTGTTCTGTATTGTGTTCCTAAACCCACCCATTCCCACCCTTATCTATTACACATGCTAGTTTTTAGGTTTGGCGGTGCCCTTTCATTTCATGTCCTTGCTCTTTTATTGCTTTCTGTGTTTCTTATTTATTTGTTGCTTTGTACCCCTTTTTGTGTTTCTTGTGGTCTAGTGAGGACACTGTTCCGTTTAGGTTTGGGGGTGCAAATTTGCAATTTGTGGCATTGTTTATTTTTATGCATGAACTTTAGTTGCATGGGCCAACGGATTTTGTATGTAATTATGGATGTCTGCCTATTTCAGTTTGAACGGTGCGACTCTGTTCGGTTCTGCCTGCGTTAGTTTAGCCTTGGAATGACTACTCTTTTATCTATTTTTGAACTTACACTGAATCAGGTCCTTAAGTACACACCAAACACCACACGACAATTCTGATTCTTGATCTCATTTAACCAAAGTGATGTCCTTAGGATTTGGACAGTTTAGAAACTCTTAAAACTTCTTAAGGAAACAATTATCCTAGAACATCTCTTACACTTGCATTAAGGCAAAATTTATAGCACAATCTTGACCAGAGACATGATTTAGGCCATCCTTGAATTGCACCTACACTTAAGCCTTAGCTTACCCTTGATCATTATATCCCTTGCTTGCCCTTAGAGCCTACTTTAGATGGTCATATATTCTTTTGTTACCCACAACAACCACCTCACACCTTTGTAGCCAATTACATGACCATCGTGTGCCTGATCAGCACAACCTTTCTTTTAATTTAACCCACACCCTTCTGTCAACATTATTGATTCTAAATACTTGCACAAGCTGTTCACTGAGAGCATTGATCTGACACTTTCAAGTCCCACGGTCTGGCCCTGTCTAAAATTTCTGTGCAAAGAAGCAACCTGCTCGCTCCATATATTAAAAAGAAAAAAATGGGAAAGACAGAAAATATGAAACATGCAATGAAAAACAAAAAAAACTGAAAAAAAGAGACAAGAAAAACATTTGTGTGCACTTGAGTTGAGCAGGGCAAACTAAGATTACTGCCAACGAACAGGGTCAGTCTGTTGACACATCCTTTTGCTCTAATTTTGCAAGAATTGGATTCAGTAATTTGATAGATTTTTGAACACTACTTCTCCTTCATTCAAAACACAATCCTAACCTTGTTTCAACCCTTTTATTAAGACCTATTGATCTCTGATTATTGATTTGTGCTCATTAGTGGAGATGCGAGTTTTGAGTTGTCTATGGGACATTGTTTTAACTATTCGATTTCTAAGCATATTTTTGAAGGACTGATTGGATTGGATGTTCGTGACAGAATTTGAATCTTGATTGTGTAATTTGGTGAGCTTTAGACCTGAAATTTTTATGAGCAAACTTTTCAAAGGTAGACTTTTCTAAGGCTAACTTGCAGGTTGCATTCGAACAGGGTCACGCCGTGCAGGTCTGAATAGACAACATCCGTGTGCATGTCTTATCTTTTCCCTTGATTTATTGTTTAGTTTTGCTTGGGGACAAGCAAAAGTTCAGGTTTAGGGGAATTTGATATGTGAGCATATCATGTACTATTTTGGAGCATAAAATACCCCTTTGGCCAAGCATTTAGTTAGGATCATGCATGTATTTATAGTTTCTAGCTTGTTTTCCACTAGTTTCGCTTCCACTTATTAATTTACGCTTTCAGGCACCTATTGTTGCAAATTGGCTTGATTCTTGAAGATTTGGAGCCTTTTGAAGGATTCTGGAAAGTTTGGAGCCAATACATGGAGATTTCTTGACGATCAGTTTTCAACGGTGTCACACCGTTGAAACCGCAGACCAGAACCTGGAGCTTTATAATTCCAGCGACAATGTGACTTGTTGACCAATTAATTAGTGGCGCTGACCTGCTATTTTTCCTATGGAAATAAAGAGATTTTTGCTGCACCAAAATAGGGGAAGTCCTAGAAGGAATTAATTCCTACTTTTTAGTGACCTTAGCTAAATTGTAGGAATTAAAGGCTAGGGTTTCAGAATAATAAAAATAGAGATCGTAGCAGCAGAGGAGGTATCCCTTTTTCTCTTTTTATCACGTCTTCAGCAGCAGCAAAGAAAGGAGGAGAAGAAGCTCTTTAGTCGATTGTTATTTTTCTTCCTTGTTTTCGGTTTGTAACATGAACAAATCCTCCATACTTGCTTTCTATTTTACTATGAACTAAATCCTCTTTTCTAGATCAAGAGGGATGTAGCTACTCAACTCTTTTTATGATTTAATTACTCCTCGAGCAGTTTTCTTATTTGTGTTCTTGATTTGTTTATGTGAGCATAATTCGAGTTTGAAGCTTGATCACCTTAAAACTTGTTATAGGAATTAGACTAAGCACTGACAGGGGACGTTTAATTCTGGAAAATCATAAACAAACCCTAATCTAGGTGCTGAAAGGCATTAGGATTATTGTGGAATTAGTAACAACAAAAATCATCATTGCTCTTAGGAATAGGTTTGATCCACGACAGTGGTAAGATTGACCTCTGAGACGAAATTATACCTCCAAAAGTCGATAATTTCACTCTAGGTTGTTACCCATCAAGAAAACGAATAGAAAGCTGTAGATTTTTAGCAAACAGTGTCGCCCCGTTCGCGGACACGGAACAAAGTCACCCTGTTAGCAGGATCTGGTGGAAAATTAGGGCATAAAAGGATGGAGTAGTGAACCCCGATTGATCTAGACCTTCTCTAATCTGATGTCATCATATTATTTACGTTTTTAAATTGTTTATTTTATTGTTGAATCGCAATCTGAATTTATAATCACCAATTCATCACTATTTTACTGTTTTCAGCCTAACGGAGTGAGTCCGTTGATTAATTATTTTGCCTAGTCCCTATGGATACGACCTTGTGTGCTACTTCGATCTGTGCGCTTGCAGATTTTACGCATCATATACTCACATCTCTAGGATTCTTTTACCTGACTCATCAATTTACACTATGGAATATTGCCCCTATGCAAAGTTAGCACGGCGGTCCCGCTTTTTACACATACTGAAATATCGAAATAAAAACACTCTATTTACACATGCTTAAATACACAACAATTATCACACAAAATGCACATACCACTTATTGATTCAATATGCATGAGATGGTCAGGGTATGCAGCTAGTTGGGGGATAGAGATTGTCGCTAGGGAATAGGCTGACCTACTCACATTTGATAAAGGATATCGCGTGAGGTCCAAGGCCAATTAATCCCCATCATTGCTAAGCAACGAGAAACGGGTTCACTCAAACCACTATCGCTTAAGGAAAGCATGTAGCGGATTTGGATTCCCTCGCCCTCTTACGGTAAAGGCTTCACATCAATTGTCATGAATGCAAGGCACTTATGATGACAAGTAAAAGGCACACAAAATTCAACAACTGCACAAAGTTTCTTGAACCCTCAAAATCCCTAGTGGAGTCGCCAGCTGTGAATACCCGACCCAAAATCACTTGGGCCTATTCACCTTTCCTTTACACCTTCTTCATAACCATTATTTAACATCTTTGGAGTCGCCACCCAAATTTTATTAAGGGACAAAAACTTGGGAAAAACCCTTCATGTGACTCCATTTAGGCAACTGGATAACGAACCAAAGATGCTGGACCCGGGGATTCGTCATGGATGGGAAGGTGTTAGGCACCCATCCATATTGGGGCGAAACTTTGTGCAAATAGAGGATTTTGTATGCCTTGTGCAAGTGTGCAAGTGTGAGCTCCAAAACACATAATAACTGAATATAAAAAAGAAAGGGGAGAAGAAAAAGATTGGGCTTGAGTTTCCACCACTAGAAACCACCTACTGTGAACACCCAAATTTGACCCATGAAGGTCTTATTGAAATTAGACTCCAGACAAGTTTGAATCATAAGATTGATGAGTTAGTCTTGGGTTGAAGCATGGATGGGGTTTAAATTTTAATAGAATTTATACGTTATAGTAATTAAGACTTTTATATGCCTAGGATTAATGAGACGATTTAATCGTAGGATATGTTAAGGACTAAATTGCTAAAATGTATTTTATCTCATTAAATTTGGGCTTGTTTATTTATTGAACCCAATTATATTTATTTTTGGGTTGAAGATAAATGTAAGGGTCCAATTTAATAAGGTATGGACTTTTCTTCAGAGTTGCACAACCCATTAACACCTTGCTAGCAGACAAATTTAGCTCTGACTTTCGTGAAAGATCAGAGTTAAATCATTCCTTAATAGCAAGAATGTTTTTTCGTATGATTTTGGCTTAAAATGAGGAATCAATGTGTAATTAGTCAATTAGGAGATGATTAAGGGGAGTAGTAATCAAGAAAGCAGAGGATTCTGAGCAGTTTAGGGGTTAATTATGCGGTAGGATCAATCATGGAGGAATTAGGGGAGAATCGGGACCGAAAAAGGAAAGAACAGGTGAAACGCATAGGCGCGGGCGGTCATCTCGGGATGACCGCCGGGCCTGGACGGTCTTCCACCCATGACCGCCCGGCCTGGCTATCATCCGTAGGATAACCACCTGCCATGGCGGTCATGCACACCCAGAAAAGCGTTTTTTCCTCGATTTTCGCCCGTAATCTGATTCTACTCGGTTTTGGCTCAGAATTTTGGCCATTACCTTGATCATTAAGTTGCTCCACGCCCTAGGCTACCCAAAACACTATAAATAGGAACCCCCCTCTCACATTTCAAAGGACACACATTCTATTACACAAACACTCTTCACAAAGCTTTGAAGCTTGGAGAAACTCTACCTCTCCAAGCTTGAGAAATAATTCCATAGGCAAAACTCTGGTAGAATTTCTTGGGTAGCATCATCCATTGAAGGCAGCAAAGGAGAAAACCAAGAAGAACTCCAAGATTGAGTTGAGGAGTGGGAAGAAATTGTGTGGAAGGCACAACCCAAACCAAGGAGCTAGAGAAGGGCTACAAGAAGCAATCCTAATCCCTTTTTGTCTGACCAATTATTGTTGAGATGTTGATGATTATGTGATTGTTGTGATGCCATGTCGAGAACTACATGGGCTTTGAACCCGGTCGCCGAGGTACGTAGGTGGTTTCTAGTGGTGGAAACTCAAGCCCAATCTTCTTCTCCCCTTTCTTTTTAATATTCAGCTATTATGTGTTTTGGTGCTCACAAGGCATACAAAATCCTCTAATTGCACAAAGTTTTGCCCCAACATGGATGGGTGCCTAACACCTTCCCATCCATGATGAATCCCCGAGTCCAACATCTTTGGTTCGCTAATCAGTTGCCTAAATGGAGTCACATGAAGGATTTTTCCCAAGGCTTTCTCCTCTAATAAAATTTGGATGGCGACTCCAAAGATGTTGGATGACGGTTATGAAGAAGGTGTAAGGGAAAGGTGAATAGGCCCAAGTGATTTTGGGTCGGGTATTCACAGCTGGCGACTCCACTGGGACTTTGAGGGTTCAAGAAACTTTGTGCAATTATTGAATTTTGTATACCTTTTTATGTGTCATCATAAGTGCCTTGCATTCATGGTAAATGTTGTGAAGCCTCTACCGTAAGAGGGCCAGGGGATCCAAGTCCTCTACAATGCTTTCTTTAAGCGATAATGGCTTGTATGAACCGGTTTCTCGCTGCTCATGTATTGATAGGGATTAACGGGCCTTGGACCTCACGCGATATCTTTTATCACATGTGAGTAGGCCAAACTATTCCTTAGCGGCAGTCTTTCAGCCCCCAACCAGCTGCATACCCTGAGCATCTCATGCATGATGGTTCAATAAGTGTTGAGTGCATTCGTGTGATGTTTATTGTGTTTTATATGTGTATGGCATGCCTTGTTACTTTGGGATTCAATTTTATGCACACATTGGGGTTGGAGAGAAATGAAAAAGGGAGAAAGAAAGGCACCTCGACAGTCCAAGAAGCGATTTGCCAAATTAGAGCATCCTGAGAATCTTTACTTTACAGAAATTTGGGTTGGTGCCTGGTTGCTTCGAGAATTTGAAAATGAAACGTGCCCAGTCAATGGTCTACCCTCACACTCCTTTTCCCTTTACCTAAATCTTCTGTCGTCCACTCCTTTCCTTGAACCATTCCAAGTATTTAAACCCACCTATTCACCATTGGCAGTAAGAAGAAATCATGAGCAATGAGCATACGGACCAAACAAGAAACACTAGGGGCATGGGGACGGGTCCCCCAGATGAACCAATGGGAGATGAATCTCCAATGTATGAAGAGAGGAACCTGGAACAAGGGAAGGTGGTAAAGCTAACATTTCGAGCCTTAATGAATAAGCTGGAGGAGACGATTCTTCGAGGTGTTTTGTTGGGGCAGCCACTGGCTCAAGTAGCCATTAAACAATTCCGTGATGCTATGGGGCAATATGCATTGGTTGAGGATGTGATGAGAGGAATTCAACTCCATAACGCGGCGCTGAACCGGGAAAGTTTGAATGCAAAGAGGAATCTTGCGGACCTCATTGATCAATTTGGGGTAAGCAATTGGGATGATTGGGATGAAACGCCAAGATCTGATGAACGCTCAAGATCTCAAGATTGTGCGATGATGGAAAGGGGTGACGAAGATGGACCAGAAGCTGATGATGAAACATTGGTGATCAGAGTTCAACAAGATGACCCAAAGGAAACTGTCACTATAGTGCCACAGAGGAAGCTTGTGTATCTAGACAAGATAGAGTGGACAACGGGGAAGGATGTTTGAGGCTACTAAGGGGATAGGAAGAAGTTCTGTTATCATTTAGAGTCCAGTTTGTCTTTCATATTTTAGAATAAAGAGGATTGAGGCGTGTCCTTGTTAACCTCACCTCAAGGAGTTGATACCATGTGTCTGATGTCCCTTTCATTAACGTCATGAAATGAATGCTTCTTACCTCCTACGAAATTTGGAATCTTAAGTCTTATGAAAATTTGTTGGCTTGGCTTGGGAATCATAAAATCCACTACGAAGACCTGATCAAAGAAGTTCAAGTCTGTCTCCAAGTTTTTTGAGTTAAGCGCCTGGCTCATGAAGTCTCTTCCCCGAAAAAAAAAAAAAGAAGAAAGAATTGGTCAGACAAAAAGGGATTAGAATTACCTCTTGTAGCCCTCCTATAGCTCCTTGGTTTGGGTTGTGCCTCCCACACAATTTCCTCCCACTCCTCAACTCAATCTTGGAGTTCTTTTTGATTTTCCCCTTTGCTGCCTTCAATGGATGATGCTACCCATGAAATTCTACCAGAGTTTTGCCTATGGAACTATTTCTTAACCTTGGAGAGATACAATTTCTCCAAGCTTCAAAGCTTTATGAAGAGTGTTTGTGTGATAGAATGTGTGTCCCCTGAAATATGAGAGAGGTGTCCTATTTATAGTGTTCTGGGTAGCCTAGGGGCGTGGACCAACTTAATGATCAAGGTAATGGCCAAAAATCAGGGCCAAAACCGAGTAGAATCAGATTACGGGCGAAAATCGGAGAAAACGCGTTTCTGGGTGTGCATGACCGCCGGCCTATGGATGATAGCCAAGCCGGGCGGTCATGGGTGGAAAACTGTCCAGGCCCGGCGGTCATCCCAAGATGACCGCCCGTGCCTACGCGTCTCACCCTTTCTTTCCTTTTTCGGTCCCGATTCTTCCCTAAGTCTTCCCTGATTGATCCTACCGCATAATTAACCCTTATATTGCCCAGAATCCTCTGCTTTCTTGATTACTACTCTCAATCATCTCCTAATTGATTAATTACACATTGATTCCTCATTTTAGGCCAAAATCATACCAAAAACATTCTTGCTATTAAGGAATGATTTAACTCTGATTTTCCACAAAATCAGAGCTAAATTTGTTTGCAAGCAAGGTGTTAATGGGTTGTGCAACTCAGAAGAAAAGTCCATACCATATTAAATTGGACCCTTACATTTATCTTCAACCCAAGAATAAATATAATTTGGTTTAATAAATAAAAAAGCCCAAATTTAATGAGATAAAATATATTTTAGCAATTTAGTTCTGAACATATCCTATGATTAAATCATCTCATTAATCCTAGGCATATAAAAGTCTTAATTACTATAACGTATAAATTCCACTAAAATTAAACCCCATCCATGCTTCAACCCGAGACTAACTCATCAATCTTATGATTAAAACATGCCTGGAGTCTAATCTCAATATAATTTTCATGGGTCAAATTTGAGTGTTCACAGAAACTAGAATTGCTTGAGTTTGATACTGAAGCACATAAGGCTGCATATGAAAAACTTGAACAAGCTCATTCTGATGCATTGAAAATATGTGAAGTTCTTAAGACTGAAATTTTTTTCTTGAAGAGCACTTATGATAAGCTTGAAGAAGAATTCTCTAAGAACAAAGCTATTAGCGAAAAGATAACTAAAGAAAATGAGGTGCTTAAGAAGAATGTTGATGATCTTAAAATTCCTCTTGAGAAGTTCACTAAGGGAATAGATAGTTTAAATTTGTTGCTAGGACAACAAAAGACATTCTATGCAAAAAGATGGAATAGGTGCTACCCATATGGTTTTTGATAAACCAAATCAATCTATGCAATTTGTTAAAGCTGGATTCAGTATGCCATACAAACCAAATACTGCTCATGTGGTTTATAACAAATCAAGTACATCTGTGCATACCTATGATACGGGACTGTTCGTGAAAAACCGGCTACAAGTGCACAGCGTTGCTGTAGTAGACAAGGTCGAATCACAGGGACTGCGAAATAACACTGTCCTTATAGCTTTCGATTGATGAGGCTATAAAACAACAAGTAAATAAAGTATCGAATGGGTCAGAGTAACAGGCAGTGAAAATAAATTAAATAAACAGTAAATAAAGAGACAGCGTGTACTGGTGAAGTGATGCAGTAATAAAGAAACCTAGGTTGTCCGGGGTTCACTACAGCGGGTGCTGTCTAAGTAATAAAACTATAGTTTGGCTAATTTATTCGTCTTCCTTGTAGGGCTCCCTAGTCTATATCATCTACAACCAGCTGTTCGCTGTTATTGTAAACCTACCCTAGTCCCGAACAACCTGGTGTTCGCCAGTGTTGCCTGTCCTTAGGTGCAGTAGGCGCTGTACTAGGTGTTGGATCCTCAACTACCCTAAAAATCTCTTTCGACAACAGTTAGGATAGAGGTTGTGTATAGAACAATCAGATTTCCTAACTTCTCAGGTTCAGTGCTTTGCTAGGTCGTCTAAGGTGCACAAGAGGGTGGTCAGGCCGCATGCGCTGTTAAGCTCTCCATACACAAATCAAAGAATAACGAATAATAGAAGCCAAAACACGAATTATTACTCAAACATAACTGTAGCTACTTCCCATAAACCTGGATAAGATAAATTAGTTCATGAAGAAACTAAAAACAACAATAGATAGCAACAGCGTCATGCTGTCGAATAAAAATCTAAAGGTCTTCACTTTGCTTCAGCCAAATTCTCCTCTCTCTCCTGCTCTGAAAGATGAATTTTTGCTGCGGAGAAAAGAGTGTGTCGATGGGCCAAAAGGCTCCCTCTTTAGGGTTTTATTCTTTTCTATTTATAGAGGACAAAATCTTTTATGAAACCCTAAGTCTTGGAAAATAAGTTTTCTTCTCAAAACCTAGCAGCAAAAGGTCTCCTTTCCTTCCAAGGAGTGTCCACGTGATCTTCAATAAAATCTCCTTGAATTTAGGCACAAGTCTCCAAATTAATTATAAAAATCGTGACTTTGACGCCAGCGCCGCTGTCAGTCAGCATCTGGGCGCTGTCGGTGGTGCTGTTTGAACTGGAACTGGGCATTCAGCAGTGCCTCGCTGTTTTCGGGCCAATATTGTCAAAATCCACTCCAAAAAGGACCTAATTGCACCTGAAAGCAAACAAGAGCTAGGAAAGTAGAATTTGGTGTAAAAGCAAGTGATTTCCAATCTATATGCATGAATAAATGCTAAATGCAAGGCTAAAAGACTACAGTGCATGCTGTAATAGTGTGTAAAACTAATGGGATGTATGAAAAATAAAAACTTACCTCGGGTTGCCTCCCGAGCAGCGCTTCTTTTATGTCTTATAGCTGGACAGCTTGAAGCACACGCTGCTCATGGTGGCTCAAAAAGAAGATGAGAAATCTCCTTCACGAATGATGCTCCTGGATTGTGATGTTTTAGTTTCTGCCCATTCACTTTGAAAGTGTGGTTCTCCACATCACAAATCTCCAAATTACCATTCGAAAGGTAAACAAGCACCGTATATGGCCCCGTACAACAATTAGAGAATTGGCCATTGGAGAGTGTTAGTCTAGAGTGAAAGAGAAGAACTCGATCTCCCACATTAAACTTCCTCTTCTTTCGTTTAAATTTGCATGATGGAAGCTTTGACACATCTACATGAGGCTCCTTTCCATCACTAGGAGGAGAGACAGTGCCGCTGTGATTTAACATCTTCAAGGCTCGCAATCGGGAGTCAGCATCTGGAATGGCTGATGGGTGTTGTGTTTCCTTCACTGTAGTGCTGTCACCATCTTCTGGCCTACCCTTGCTGGCCAAACAACACGATTGTGACTTAACAGTGTCACCTACAGCGCCTGCTGTATGAAGCATATCCTCCTCGACCTCCTTAACGGAACTCATCATATAGCGAGCATTGGATTCCAACTCTGAATCCATTGCCTTTTGGACATTAAATTCTACTCCTTCTTTCCCAACTCGAAATGTGATGCTGCCATCCTTTACATCAATTACAGCGCCCGCTGTTGCGAGAAAAGGCCTCCCAAGAATGATTGGGGTCTGCTCATCAAGCTCCATGTCCATGATTACGAAGTCACAAGGTATATAAAACTTCCCTACTTTCACAGAGACATCTTCCAGTACTCCTACAGGATACTTCACGGATCCGTCAGCAAGCTGCAGCACCATGCTGGTAGGCTTAATCTCTCCAAAGTCAACTTTCCCGCTGCTGTTAATGGCATCAAACTGATACTGGCCCCAAGGTCACACAATGCTCTGTTTAAGTTCTGGGTGCCAATAGTATAAGGAATTGAAAAGCTTCCCGGATCATCAAGCTTTGGTAGGGGCTGCTGTTTTAGCAGCGCAGCACTGCATTCTGCAGTAAGGGCCACTTTCTGCTTCTCCACAGTGCGCTTGTTGGTGAGGATTTGCTTCAAGAACTTGGCATAAGTGGGCACTTGATCCAAAACAGTGGTGAAGGGAATCTCCAATCTAAGGCCACTAAGCATGTCCACAAATCTTTTATACTGCTGCTCGAGTCTGCTTTTTCTATAAACTTGTGGATATGGCAGTGGGGCTGGTAAGGCACTGGCAGTACTGTCTTATTAGGGGCTTCTTCCTGTAGCGCCACTAGTTTGGCCACTGATTCCTGTTTCTTCTCTATTTCGGGGTTTGTCACCTTTACTGGCTTAGGAATAGGGTCTGGAAGCTCCTTCCTACTCTGTATTGTCACTGCCTGACACTTTTCCTTCAAAGTTGCTGATTCACCATACAGTGTGCGCTGTGAATGCTTCATATAAACTTTAGGATAGGGCATTGGGGGCTGGTATGCTGCTGGCAACATCACTGGCTTGTTTTCTGCTTCATTCTTCTCTTCTAGTACCTTTTTAGTTTGGAGTGTTACTGCCATGCAGTGCTCTTTTGGATTCATCTCTGGTTGGCCTGACAGTCTGCCCAGCGGCTGCTGTTGCTGTGCAGTATACTGGGCAACCTGATTCTCAAGCATCTTGTTATGGGCCTTCAGCTGATTTAGCTCCTTATCCATCCTATTTTGACCTTCCAACAGCTGCTTCACCATTTGGGTCAATTCAGAGTATCCTCATTGCTGTCCACCTTGCCAGTGCTGCTGCTGTCCCTAATGCTGGTATCCCTGATTGTAGTTTTGGTTGGGGTTTGACCTCCAGCCCTGGTTATACTCCTGGTTGTAATTGTTATAGGACTGATTTGGGCGACGGTCAATGAAGTTTGTCTCCTTTGAATTGTTCACAGGACACTCAAAGAAAGAGTAAGGGCCGCTGCAAATTTCACAGACACTATATTGGGCAATAGGTAGTACCTAGGCGACAGGTTGCACTGGCTTAGAGGTCAGATCTTTGAGCTGCTTGGAGATGGCAACGAGTTGGGCCTCAATATTTGTGTTCTTGTCAACATGATGCACTCCCCTCGCGCTGCGACGTGGCTCATCATCATCTTCAAGGTTGAGCATGATTCTTTTGGCACCCTCACACGCTGCATGATTAAACTTCCCATCAGGCGCTGCAGCATTAAAAGTGCGCCTATCCTCAGGTGACATGGCGCGATAGAAGATCCCCAGCAGCACTAGCGGGTACACCATATGAGCAGGGCAACGCTGAATCAGATCCTGGAATCTCTCCCATGATTGCACCATTGTTTCATCATATTTCTGCGTGAAATAGCAGATTTGCCCACGAAGCTCATCCATCTTGGTGTCGGGGAAGTATTTCTTCAAGAATGCCTCCTCCATTTGCGCCCAGGTGGTGATGTTGCCCGCTGGCAAAGTTTTCAGCCATCTCTTGGCTCCATCCCTGAGAGAAAATTTGAAAAGATGAAGCTTCTTGGCATCTTCAGAACACCCCTGAATCCTGGTGGTGGCACAGATATCCAGAAAATCCTCCAAGTGCTGGCTAGGGTCCTCCAGCACCGATCCTCCAAACTACTTTTATTGCACCATTTGAACCAAGTTGGTTCTCAGCTCAAAAGGGTTATCATTGTCGGGCAACATGATGGCTCTATGAGGTGCTGTATGTCCGGGCTACATGAACTGGTTGGTTGGTAGATTGGGGATGTTGGCGAAGGGATCGACAATGTCATCAGCAGCAGCATTCTGATTGTGGCGCTGCTGGTTTACAAGGTCAAGAGGGATGATCATAGGTCCACGGTTAATAGGATAAACAGCCACAGGAGGGATGAGATTACCCTCAGCATCCCTACCTTGGTTATCCTGGCCATTTAGGCCATTGTTATTACCGTTGTTGGCCATGCTCGCTGTTACTGCTGGAGACAGTACAGTGAGCGCTGTCAATGACCTGTCATAAGAAAGCAAAGAAATCAAATAGCAAAAAGAGCCTAATCAATCAAAAACACTGAGTAGTATTATTAGCGCAGTCCCCGGCAACGGCGCCAAAAACTTCTTCGTGCAAAACCGGCTGCAAGTGCACAGCGTTGCTGTAGTAAACAAGGTCAAATCACAGGGACTGCGAAATAACATTGTCCTTATAGCTTTCGATTGATTAGGCTATAAAACAGCAAGTAAATAAAGTATCGAATTGGTGAGAGTAATAGGCAGTGAAAATAAATTAAATAAACAGTAAATAATGAGACAGCGTGTACTGGTGAGGTGATGCAGTAATAAAGAAACCTAGGTTGTCCAGGGTTCACTACAGTGGGTGCTGTCTAAGTAATAAAACTATAGTTTGGCTAATTTATTCGTTTTCCTTGTAGGGCTCCCTAGTCTATATCATCTACAACCAGCTGTTCACTAATATTGTAAACCTACCCTAGTCCCGAACAACCTGCTGTTCGCCAGTGTTGCCTGTCTTAAGGTGCAGTAGGCGCTGTACTAGGTGTTGGATCCTCAACTACCCTCAAAATCTCTTTCGACAACAGTTAGGATAGAGGTTGTGTATAGAACAATCAGATTTCCTAACTTCTCCTGTTCAGTGCTTCGCTAGGTCGTCTAAGACACACAAGAGGGAGGTCAGGCTGCATGCGTTGTTAAGCTCTCCATACACAAATCAAAGAATAACGAATAATAGAAGCCAAAACACGAATTATTACTCAAACAAAACTGTAGCTACTTCCCATAAACCTAGATAAGATAAATTAGTTCATGAAGAAACTAAAAACAACAATAGATAGCAACAGCGTCATGCTGTCGAATAAAAATCTAAAGGTCTTCACTTTGCTTCAGCCAAATTCTCCTCTCTCTCCTGCTCTGAAAGATGAATTTTTGTTGCTGAGAAAAGAGTGTGTCGATGGGCCAAAAGGCTCCCTCTTTAGGGTTTTATTCTTTTCTATTTATAGAGGACAAAATATTTTATGAAACCCTAAGTCTTGGAAAATAAGTTTTCTTCTAAAAACCTAGCAGCAAAAGGCCTCCTTTCCTTCCAAGGAGTGTCCACGTGATCTTCAATAAAATCTCCTTGAATTTAGGCGTAAGTCTCCAAATTAATTATAAAAATAGGGACTTTGACGCCATCGCCGCTGTCAGTCAGCATCTGGGCGCTATCGTTGGTGCTGTTTGAACTGGAACTGGGCATTCAGCAGCTCCTTGCTGTTTTCGGGCCAATATTGTCAAAATCCACTCCAAAAAGGACCTAATTGCACCTGAAAGCAAACAAGAGCTAGGAAAGTAGAATTTGGTGTAAAAGCAAGTGATTTCCAATCTAAATGCATGAATAGATGCTAAATGCAAGGCTAAAAGACTACAGTGCATGCTGTAAAAGTGTGTAATTTCATGCTCATCAAGGACCGAGTAGGTCTTACACTCCTTATACGGCATCTAGTAGACCATACCATTCTGTGAAAAATAACAGGTCAAGATCAAATTTTTCATACAGACAAAATCCGGTTTTTAACAAACCATATGTGAATGCGTATAGTCTAACAGAGGTTCTTACAGTTACTTTCCTAGAAGAACTGGACACTCATATGCATATGATGTATCTTTTATTACTTGTTTCTATTGTGGCAAAAATGGACATGGTGTTAAGGATTGTAATTATAGGAAATCATATAGAAACGTGAGCTATGTGTGGATTCCTAAAGGAACCAAATCTAAGCTGGAAGGACCCAAGGTAGTTTGGTTACCTTAAAACTAATCAATTTTGCAGATTATGGAGGATGAATGGATACTTGACAGTGGATGCTCAAGGCATATGACAGGGAATCATCTATGTTTTCATCCCTGACCAAGAAGGACTGTGGAAAAATAACTTTTGGGGACAAGTCCAAAAGACAGATTCCCAAGTTTGGTAATATTGATTCTAATCCTTCTATTGAACATGTGCTATTGGCCGATAATCTCAAGTATAATCTGTTAAGTGTCAGTCAGTTGTGTGACAAAGGATATAAAATCACATTCCAAAGCTCTAAATGCTTAGTATGTTCTAAAGATGGAGATGTGATTTTTACTTGAACCAGAAAAGGCAACATATACTCTATATCCTAGAATGATGTCTCTAACCCCAATCTTAAGTGTCTAAGTGTAAGAACAGAAACGCCTACTCTCTGCCATCGAAGACTTGGTCATGCCAATCTGGACCTTATTTCAAAGTTATCTACAATGGAGTTGGTAAAAGGTTTGCCTAAGCTGAAGTATCAAAAGGAAACTACTTGTAGGACATGTCAACTTGGTAAACAAGTTAAGAGTTTCTTTAAACCCAAGCACACTGTTTCTCCTTCTAGGTCACTAGAATTGTTGCATATGGATTTATTTGGTCCGATGAGAACCATGAGTATTGGTGGTAAGAGATATGTATTTGTTATTGTTGATGACTACTCACGATCTACATGGGTTATATTTTTAGCACACAAAGGTCACACATGCTTTGAATTTAGTTTTCTTGCTAAGAGACTGCAAAATGAAAAAGGTTCTAAGATTTCTAGAATTAGAAGTGATCATGGAGGAGAATTTGATAATGGATAAAAGCATTTTTTCGTCCCTATGTACGGCCTCAAAGTTGGAATTCATCCTCGTGTAGGATTTTGGCCACTTTTCATACCTCCGTTCGACCCTTTTTGGTTTGTCCGGCGAAAATCGCTGACATGGCACATTTTCCAGCACCACATCAGCATTGTTGGCCCTAAAGATATCAGTCCAACCAAAAAACCCAAACTTGGTCGACCCAAACCGTTCGTCCACCAAATTGACTCGTTGATATATTCTGTCTTATTATAAAATCAATTTATAATAGAAAATAAATTCTATTTTAATATGTTTTAATTAATTTTAATAAAGTATATCCATTTGTCAAAAAAAAAAAATTAATTGAAATATATTTTTTTGGACGTGGTGGGTATGTATGTATATATATATATATATAATATGTATATATATATAATATGTGTATATAAATATATATAAAACAAGAAAAATAAGATATTTGTGAACATTTTTATTAAATATAAAATAAAAAAATATATATTATGTTTTATTATTTTAGAAATAAGCTAACTTTATTATTCAAATTATTTGTATAATTAAAAATAATAAAATTATATTTTGGCTTCCAGGTCATTTAGGTGGGCGGAATTGGTCGGGTGGATCCTGGTTTGGTTTTGGGCTTTTCCTAACATGTGGGACCCAAAAATCTGATGTGGCACCGGAAAATATGCCACCCTATTCTAATAGCCACGTCAGCGATTTTTGCCGGATTCTGGCCGGACGAACCAAACGGGTCGAACGGAGGGATGAAAAGAGGCCAAAAACCTACACGAGGATGATATCCAACTTTGAGGCCTTACATGGGGATGAAAACACGCTTTAATCCATTTGATAATCTTACCTTCAATGACTTATGTGAGCAAAATGGTGTAGCCCACATTTTTTCGACTCGCAGAACACCTCAACAAAATGGGGTAGTTGAAAGGAAGAATCGAACTTTGCAAGAAATGGCTAAAACTATGCTGAATGAGTATAAATTACCTATGCACTTCTGGGCAGAGGGTGTGAACACAGCATGCTATATATTAAATAGGGTTTCCTTGCGTCCGTTAATTGGTAAAACACCTTATGAGTTATGGTTTGGTAAGAAACCAAATATCAGCTATTTTCGGGTTTTTGGTTCTAAATGCTATGTGGTAAATACTAAGGACAATTTGGATAAATTTCAAGCTAAATTTGATGAAGTTGTGTTTCCTGGATATCCTATAACTAGTAAAGCTTATCGGGTCTATAAGAAAAGGACTGTGGTTGTTGAAGAAACCATGCATGCAACTTTTGATGAATTTGACCCGTGTGATCCAAGTGATGATACAGATGATGTTCCTGAAGTTCTACCACAGGTAGAAAGTATTGATGACTTCATAAATGAAAATGATGATGAACCATCGGCTTCATCTCATGATCAACAGCCACCATCGATATCAACCTCACAGTCTAGTCTGGTTAGACAAAAACCAGAAGATGCAGAACAAGCCTCTACTTCAAGAAATATTCACAGAGAAGTAAAAGCACTTAGAGGGCACTGTACTGATGCTATACTTGGTGATATATCCAGAGGTGTTACCACAAGATCATCTATAAGGAACATAAACTCACATCTTGGAGTTTATGTCATAAGTGGAACCAAAAAATGCAAGCGATGCCATTCTTGATGAAAACTGGGTTGATGCAATGCAAGAAGAACTCAATCAGTTCCAAAGAAGTGATGTGTGAGAACTGGTACCTAGAACTTCAGAACACCCCGTCATTGGAACAAATTGGGCGTTCTGAATCACGCTTGATGAATCTAGGTGAGCAATTCACAAAATTCAAGGCGTGAACTAGACATGTGCAATCTATCTTAAAATCCATAAGATGATCTGGTTGTTGCATAAACCATGCTTGCCTTTTGTTTTATACATGTTCATGCATTTTTACACTTTAGTTTAATGCACTTGTTACACTTGCACATGATGTGTAAAATCTGCAAGCGCACAGATCGAAGTAGCACACAAGATCGTATCCACAGGGACTAGGAAAAATAATTAACCAACAGACTCACTCCGTTAGGCTGAAAACAGTAAAAGAAGTAACGATTTCAAGATTCTGATTTGAGATTATGATAAATAATAAAATAAACAGAGGTAAGCTGTAAATAAAACGAAGAGATCAGATGATAGAAAGCCTAGATCAATCGGGGTTCACTACTCTATCCTTTTATGCCTTAATTATCCTCCAGATTCTGCTAACAAGGTGACTATGTTCCGTGTCCGCGAACGGGGTGACACTATTCGCTAAAAACCTACAGCTTTCTATTTGTTTTCTTGATGGGTAACAACCTAAGGTGAAATTATCGACTTTTGGAAGTATAATCTCGTCTCAGAGGTCAATCTAACCACCGTCGTGGATCAAACGTATTCCTAAGAGTAATGATGTTCTATGTTGTTACTAATTCCACAATAATCCTAATGCCTTTTAGCACCTAGATTAAGGATGTTCAATGATTTTCCATAATTAAACGTCTCCTGTCGGTACTTAGCTTAACTCCTAAAACAAGTATAAAGGTGATCAAGCTTCAAACTTGGATTAAGCACACATAAATCAATCAAGAAATCCAATAAAGAAAACTGCTGGAGGGATAATTAAACCATAAAAAGAGTTGAGTAGCTACATCCCTCTTGATCTAGAAAAGAAGATTGGTTCATAGCTAAGCAATAAACAAACATGGAGGATTTGTTTTCCATAGAAACCGTAAAAAGAACAAAAGAAAGAATTCGACTAGAGTGCTCTTCTTCTCCTTGCTGCTGCTGTCGACACCATTCTTCAAAGAGAGAAAAGTGTCCAAAGCTCCTGTCGATGCCCCTTTTTAATTATTCTAAAACCCTGGCTTTTAATTCCTACAATCTAGCTAAGGTAACTAAAAAGTAGGAATTAATTTATCCTAGGAGTTCTCCTTCTTTTTAAGCGCAGTAAAGGCTTCTTTTATTTCCTTTAGGAGCAGCGGCAAGTCGGTGGTGCCATATATTACTTGGCCAACGTGTAATCCAATGTCGCTGGAATTGTAATGCACCTGGTTCTGGTCCGCATGTTTCAACGGTGTGACACCGTTGAAAACTGATCGTCAAGAAATCTTCATGTATTGGCTCCAAACTTTCCAGAATCCTTCAAAAGGCTCCAAATCTTCAAGAATCAAGCCAATTTGCAACAAAAGGTACCTGAAAGCATAAACTAATAAGTGGAAGCGAAACTAGTGGAAAACAAGCTAAAAACTATAAATACATGCATAATTCTAACTAAATGCTTGGCCAAAGGGGTATTTTATCCTCCAAAATAGCATATGATATGCACACATATCAGCACACAAGCACTATGCATACATGAAAATGAGGATATGTCATAAGAAATTTAAGTCATCAGTTAAGGCAAGTGGCAAATTTTTAGAAGATCTAGTCCAATATGAAACTATCTATCAGTTAGCAAAGATATGGTTCCTGGAAAAACCTTCTACCTGATGATTGAGGTTATTGTCTAATGGTTACAACATTAGTGGGAGACAGGAAGTTAATTGCCTGCAAAAAGAAGTTCAACTTTTTAAACTTCCCATATCTGACAGAAAGAGAAAAAGGAAAAGTTGATCTGGATACCTCAGCCCGTGATTCTCTCTCTCTTCCATTATTCAAACTCTCACCCGATATACTCACACTCTCAAACTCTTCTAAAAATATACAAACTCTCTCAAATCAAACATAAAAACCCTAAATACAAGATCTCTCAAACTCTCAAACATGAAGACATACTTCGGCAAGGGAGACTCTACCGAAGAAGATAAGACACCAAAATCAACTGAGCCAACCGAGAAAATTTCTCTACTAAAACAAAAACTTGTCATCAAGAAAACACAACCTCAATCTTCATCAAAGAAGACCTTACAAAGAAGAAGCAGGTCAGCATGGATTCGACATCAACAATGAAGACTGATGAGGAAATTCTGAAGAAACTCAATGCTAACGAGTTGATGAAAGTGAAATTCGAAAAAGGCATGGAGATTCAGACGTTAGATGCAAGGAAATTAAGGACTCTGGGTAGTGCTTTTAAATCTCTACCACCTGTTTCAAATGCTACTTGAATAGCAATAGAGAGACTTTATGATCCTAAGTATGCTAGACATGATATACCTCCCTCTAAGGAGTGGGCTGGTGTAAGGCTGTTGTATGAAGCAGAAGAGTGGGATGTAGAGAATACACAGGGAGCCTATAAAATACTCTCTGATACACCGACCGATGATGAAATCAATTCTGTCTCATCGACCATTATGAAGACATTTGGTGAGATTAGTGAAAGAGCTGCTCGTGAATACTTTCTGCGTGTGGTAAGACCTAAGGTATCAAACGGTGATGGAGGTCCAGCTGGTTATGTTATGGATGCTGGTTATGTTGTGGATGTTGATCTAGTTGAGACAGAGAAAATGTTAGCTGCCAGGCAAAAGCAGTTTGAGGAGAAAATGCAAAGACTATGAGAAAAGATTGCGACAGAAACCAAATCATCTGAGAAGGTGTCTACAGATGTACAAGTAATGACACCCCTGCAGAGATGGGCACAAGGAATTACATTTGATCCTGAGGTTTCAAGAAATATTACTGCAACCTCATTAGACCCATTCTTTATAATCAGAACCCTTTTTGAGGCAGAAGTTGAAGTTCTCGTAGAAAATCCTGGCACTACTAGGATTCTGCCTAAGAAGCCTACGGCAAGAGTAATTGACCCTATCGTGCACGTCATTTTCAGCAGATTTGGAAGGCTGGGGTCAATTGAAGCAAAGTGGTTTTTGGCAGAACTAATCAAAGAACTAACACCTATTGCTGGACGTGTATTGGCTAAAGATTTAGAGAACGATTTGGTTACTGATAAAACCAAATCTCTAGGAGGAGCAGAAATTACCGAGAAGGTTGTGATGGATCATGAAACAGTGCTTACTCCACAACATGATGTACCTGCTGATTCTAAGGAGACTAGCCGTGATGGTCTCACAGCCTCAGTGAATTTGAAGATTGCAGAAAATGTTAAGAAAGAAGCTCTAAAACTGAATGAAGATCCGGTTATGCGGAAACTAGATGAAGTGAAGAAGAACATGGGAAAAGAGACTTGTGATGAGTCTGCGTCAGATAATGGAAAGGAATTGGAAAAGCTATCTGATAAATCTGTGTCTGCTCATAAGACTGATTTGCCAAAGAACCATAAGAGAACTGATGTGGTCAATGGCAAAACCAACACTCCAGCTATAAGGAAGCCGAGTACTCGTCCTCTTGAAAGAGGGATTGAAAGGCAGATAGGAAGGAAGAAGAAAATGGATACTGGAATTCTCTTGATCGATTCTGACTCTGACAAGGAATTGAAGGAGGTTGAAACTCTCAAGAAAAGAAAAAGAGTCAAAGGCAGTGACTCTGTGAAGAATACAATCTACAAGTCTGCTGAAGGTGGTCTGGTTGCAGAAGAACCAAAACAAGAAGAAAAGAAGAATGATGATGAAATTCTTGATTTTGAAGAAGAATAGAAAGATGAAGAGGATGCTGAAGATGAGAATGATGAGGACCAAGAATCTGAAGAAGAACAAGACGAGGAAGAAGAAGAGGATCCCGAGCCCCCCAAGAAGAAGATCAAGACAAGTGTCAAGGCCAAATCTGATGGGTTAGTAAAGAAAGAGGATGGATCACAGATGTTCATGACACTCACTCAAGACTACAATGTGGTCTTATAAGACTTTGAAGCTCTAGGAGTCACACCTATTCTGAAGCACTTCAAGCTCGATTATCTGGCCACATTAAAGACTCAAACTGACAAAGACATCGTGGATAAATTCTACAAGAACTTGCACATCAAGATAGGGAAAGATGAAGAGGTCAAATATCATGTCAGTACTATTTCGGGTAAGAAGATCAAAGTAACTGAAGATTTTATCCAAAAGGTGCTCAATTTGAAGAAAAGCACTATCAAGCATTATAACACCAACTCTGGAGTTAAAGTGAATATCAAAGGAGCACCTTCTTATCATCAGCAAACAAGGCTTGTGTATGAGCCCAACAAGAAGGAAGCATATCAGTAGACAACTCCTCTTGCTCGAGACATGATGTATATGCTCACAAGAGTGATCTTGCCGAGACCTTGGGATTTGTTGGATATTAAAAATGCTGATCTATGATTAATTGCAAGTTTGATGAAGAAGAGCTCTATATGCTGGGCATATCAAATACTCCATCATATGGCCCTTAATCGATCTAGAAGTCATGGATGCTTGATTACACTGATTGCTGAGCGATTTGGTGTGAATTCACCCAAGTCAGGTACTCTTCAGCATATTCTACCTATTGATCATCGAATTCTGCCGCACATAAGTATCAAGATTGGCAAAAATGGTAAATATGAAGTAATTCGTGCCGGGGCAATTGCTAAGGAAACTCAATTGGACGATCTAGGCACTCGTCTAAGCCTTTTGGAGACTGATATGAAGGCTATCCGTGATGAAGTAAGTGATCTCAAGACAGACATGATGGAATAATTCGAACTGGTTCTCTCCCAATTGTCCCCTGCTGATCCTGATGATGACGAATGAATCCATTTAGAATTGATGCCCTTGGATTCATGCATTGCATTCCTCTCATAATCTTTTGGTACTTTGCATCTTTTCTACTTGATTCGGATATTAGTCTTGGATATTTACTCTCTGGATATTATGCTATTATAGATGATATTATCGTCTGTTACTATATTTCTGCTGTCTCTTGAATGATTATCCCTTTATATTGATGCCAAAAAGGGAAGAAAATTTGTTGTTGATTTTGTGCAGGAACTAGTTAAATATGGTTGCTGGTTAAACCATATCAGCTGGTTAAACCATATTTGATTTTTGATTAAGTCTAACAGTGTTTTATGCAGGGAGTGTGGATGTACGAAATATGGTTCTTATTGAAACCACACTTTCATCTGCAAATATGCTTGTTGTAAAAACCATATCGGTCTATATCGGTGATTAATCTAACATTGGTTTATGCAGGAAGTGTGGATATACACATTCTGGTTCTTATTGAAACCACACTTTAATCAGAGATATGATTTTTGTTGAAACCATAATTATGAATGCTACAGTTACTCTGTTCTACATGTTTGACTAATCCTTTATGCAGCAAACGAAAACCAAAGGGGGAGTTTTTTTTGCTATAAAAGCTAAGTTAAAATTCACAAGGAAATCTTTGGACTTTGATTGTTAACTCCTGAACAATACCTTGTAGAATTGCAAAAATGCTTTACTAAGGAGGAGCAACAATTTAGGGGGAGCTTTTTAACTTGTTGAAATCTTTTAAATCCCTTGTTGCAAAAATAAAATCAACACTTATTTGTCATCATAAAAAAGGGGGAGATTGTTGGTCTAAATCACTCCTCAAAGATTAATTTATGATTCAGTTAATTTTGATGACTAACAAAGTATAAGTGTGTCATGAGTTTTGGCTTGTGTTGATTTTAGCTTACAGGACGAAATATGGTTTCTGAACAACCATATCGCAGCCACAATATATACTTTCTGCGCAACCATATATGGAGCTGTCACTTTCACTTTTTCCAGCAACTTGCGTGTGGTCCTGCAAGCAATTAAAACCTACTTCCAACGGTCAGGAATCTTGAGCAAGTTATAGGGAAGACTTCAGAGATGATCATTATACTTATTGTTCAACTTCTACCTAACTCATAATGGTGCCCCGAAATTTCCATTTAAGGAAATACTTTGTTATCAAGAGAGTTGACAAGGCGCGATGGTCCCAATTGAGGCAATAATAGACTGAAGTCAACTTGGAGTTCAAAAGAGCCATTGCAGCAGCTTTCCCCCTAACTCAGATTCTATAAAGGAGGGTCTGGAAGTTAACTGAAGACTCATCCCAGCCATTTGCAGAAAATTTGAGTTCATACTTGTGCTTACAATGGTACAAAGATAAGGTTTTTTCTGAGTTTAGCTTTGAAAACAAAAATACTCAAAGAGTGTATGCAAAGCTTGGTTTAGTTTTCCTGGGATCTCAAGTCTAGGATTAAATTTGAGTGTAGGTTAGAGCTTAGCCTGAAAAAGCTTGTGAAGGTTAGAGCTTACCCTATAAAAGCTTGTAAAGGTTAAAGCTTAGCCTAGAAAAGCTTGTGTTGTAAAGGTATTGGTTGAACCTGCAAAAACCTAAGTTTTTAGTTTGACTGTTTGAAATCCTAAAGGAAGGAACTTTTAGGTAGTGAAGGTACCTGGTGAGGGGGAACCACTGTAAATCGCTATGCCTACTATCTCTCACTCTCTCTGCTTATTATTTGTTCTCGAGGTTGTTTCAAAACTTGCTAAAGATCTGGTTTCACAGAAACCATATCTTCCAGTGCGTAAAAGTTTTAAAATCCTAATTCACACCCCCCCCCCCCCTCTCAGGCATTTCTAGGCCTACATTCTACCCCATAGTTCTATTGTTTTCCAGTAACAATTTTTCTTCGTTTACCCTTGTTCATAGTTTTCGTTGACTCTCCGATTGTTGTTCCACATAGTTTTATTATTTTTTAATAATTATTATTCATCGTAATTGTTAGTAGCTGTTGAGAAAATATAAATAAAGGCTTATATATAGTGTAGACAATGATTCTTTTTACATTATAGAATTGTTTAGAATTAGTTTTTGTATTATAATTAAAAATTTTAAATCAATTATTATTAATAATATTTTTTAATATATACCCTAAAAAATAATATTTGTGGCATCAAAGGGACAGGTGTGAGAACCCGACCCAAAATCACTTGGGCCATCTCACCTATTCCTTTCACCTTTTTCCTCGGGCCAACCCCATAGTTTTAATGGGGGAAAAAAAAAACTTGGCTTGCATAAGTGTGGAAAAAAAAGAATGGGGGAAGAAAAAAACTTGGCTTGCATCTTGTTGTGAAACCGAGACTACCTACGTACCCGAGTGATCGGGGTCAAAGCCACGTAGTTCTAAACATGGCACACAAAGGCCACTTGCATCATCAAAAGCAACATCATATAATCAGCCAGAATCAATCAATAAGAGTTTAGTACCTCAGGTTGCCCTCCTCTAGCTCCTTGCAATGGGTTGAGTTCTACACCCACCTTCTTGCCACTTCTTAGCTCTATGGTTGATCCTCTTCTTGATTCCTCTTTGCTGGACTACTAGTAATGCTCCCCATGAAATTTCTCCAGAGTTTCTGCCTTAGAAAATATTTCCAAGCTTAGAGAAGTGGAGTTTCTCCAAGCAACAAGAGCTTATGGGTGTGTATGTGTAGATTGTTGTGTGTCCTTTGAAATGTGTGTGAGGGGTCCTATTTATAGTGTTCTGGGAAGCCTAGGGGCGTGGACCTGCTTAATGGAGAAGATTATGCCCCAAAATCTGGTCCAAAACCGCGTAGAATCGAAAAAGGAACAAAAATCGGGAGAATCGATGATTCTTGGGACCTATGACCGCCATGGCCAGTGGTCATCACATGGATGGCCGCCAGGCCCGGCGGTCATGCAAGGATGACCGCCGGCACCTGGCGGTCATCCCGACATGACTGTCGGTCAGGCAGCATTTCCCCCGTTCTTTCGTTTTTTGATCCCCAGCCCCCCTAATTCAGCTCCGATTTGATCCTACCACATAAACAACCCCCAATCAACCCAGAATCACTCAATTACTTGATTAACACTCCCTTAAATCATTCCATAATTGATTGATTACACATTAACACCAATTTAAGCCAAAAATCCTACCAAAAACACAAAATCTGACTTAGGTCTGATTTTCCTCGAAAATCAGAGCCAAAATTAACCTGCAAGAAATGTGTTAATGGGCTGGATAAACTCTGGAAAAATAATTAACATAGACCCTTAAATCCATTTCGAACCCAAGAATAAATCATCTCAATATAATTGGTAAAGAAACAAATAAAAGGCCCAAGCAATATTTTAATACAAATAAACCTTATTATATGCTTTATCCTAAGGTTAAATCATCTTATTAATCCTAGGATTTAAGTGCATAAAGGTTTAGGTCATTAATTCTACTAAATTGAATTCATATTACACTTGAACCTTGGACCAATTCTTCTCATTGATCCTAAGTCTACACATGTACAAAATCTAATTTAATAAAATTTTCGTGGGTCAAATTTGGGTGTTCACAGATGCCCTTCGTTGATGAGTCCTTATAGACTAAGGATGAAACAACGTAAGACAAGAACAACCAAATTTGAATGATTAATGTATGTGGTGTGTGCCAAGGGTTGGAGCATCCCATGCTCCGCTTCGGGAATCATCTCATCCAGAAGGTTTGAGGGGCTGGCCCTCGGTTTCTGGGAATTATCTCATCCCAGATTTCTCGGGAATCATCTCATCCCGAGGTGATAGAATCATCTCATCTATCGGGTCATTGACAAGGAATTATCTCATCCTTGCCAACTAGGTTTTGGTTTGGGAATCATCTCATCCCGAGCTTGTGGTTTTTGGGAATCATCTTATCCCGGATCCTTGGAAATCATCTCATCCCAAGGTGATAGAATCATCTCATCTATCAGGTCGTTGATAAGGAATCTTCTCATCCTTGTTAACTGGATACTCAATGTTTGGTTTGTAAGTATCCAGGCATGCAAATTGACAATCAAATGCAATAACATACGCAACGGCAAAACCGGATACACATGGAGGATCCAAGTGAAGGGTAGCTAAACCGAATAACAAAAACGAACATACCTGAGACGGTTGAGGTCTTTCACCCAACTGATGAACTGAATCAGCTAGAGCTGGAAGGATATCCTGCTCCTCTACGGTATCCAGACGAACCGTCGATCACAGCCGGAAAACGTCTCACGATCTCCAACCCAAGCACTCCCGAACCGTGGTGCTAGCTATGGATTTCCGGGAGCTATGTGGTGTTACTTTTTTTCTCAAAGAATGGGTGAGTGTTTGTGTGTGTTCTTACTGGTCTGAAACACACTCTCAAGGCTCTCAAAAACCAGAATGCAATCAGCCAAAAAACCCAAAGCATAATCTAATTATGCCACTCAATTAGTGCTTAGGGTAATGGCCAATATAATGGCCCATCATGATTAAGATACCCATTATCTTGTCCACCACTAAGCACTAATGGGATTACACATCACAAGAAATTAGGTTTGGCTCAATAATTCTGACAATTATTGTATCAAACCAGCCCAAAACGACCCTGGTCCAACCACGGTCCAACCATGGTCCAACCACACTTGGTCGAACCTTGGTCCAACCACGGTTCAACCACCTGCTCGAATCAACGATTCTAAGTTTGTGACCCTGTAGGCACTTGTAACGTCCGGCAATAATTGTAAACTCATTTACAATTATAAGCAAAGAGCGGCGTCTAGCAACACATCATTGCTACCCGAACGACAAGATCAGTACTGATTCAATATGCCTCGGAAACATGTCATCGTCCCTTCGTCCCATTATCAAGATAAAACACGAGACATGGAATATGTCAATCTCGCATATGTTGAATCTCGGTTTCTTGATCCTCGAGCTAACTGTGTAAAATGGATACTAACGATATCACCATATCATAATCCGAGCACGGCCGTGTATTTACAGTTCAACTCTATCAAGAAACCATCCGATAATATACCTGTTATATGGGTTGGACAATTCCCCTCTGGATCATACAAAGCCCACTACACATTTATCATATACCCAATGATTACACTAAGTCTACTCATTTACGAAATAGCCAAGAGTAATATCAAAGTATACGACTCATCTGTTGGGAACCTTGATGATCACAGGTCTAAGGACAACACATATAAGAATCGCTAATGACAATCATATAATGTTCCATGTAGCGTTCTTATGTGGGTCGGTCCAGTCCACAAGTTCTCTAACTTGTACCCGTATATAGAATTCATATCACATATAATTCTCAACATACGCTAGTCTTAATTTATTATTACAACCCATCCATAATAATAATCGACTAGGGAAATTTAAGAATATATAAATATTCTAGGGTTATAAATATGTGCAAGCGTTTATCTCATAAACGATATTTATTGGAATAACCTTAATGTGTATACTTGACTACAAATAAAACATCCATTGATTGGCTTCTGGGCATATTACACTAACATGGTTTGTTTTGGGAGTCATCTCATCCCGGAGTGTCAACTTTGCTTGTATTGGATATACGGCTTTCATCTGGTTTCGTCATCTAATCGTTTGTGAGAACTGGGTTCCCGACTTCTGTCTTGTATGTCTCAAGATCGACTCTTTCTCAAGGCTTGCAGGGGCTAGACTCTGGCTTACTGGTTTTCTCATGTCAAGACATCTGGGTCTGGGTTTCTCATGGCGGGTTTCTTTTTCTTTCTGGTCCTACTCATTTTTGGACACCTGGGTCTGGATACGTCACCTCTCTCTTCTCGGGTTTGTAAAGACCGGGTCTTTGGCTTTGACTGGACTCCTTCATCTCTCTCCTGGTCAGGGTTTTCAAAGGCCGGGCTTTGACTCTAATTGGATTCCCTCATTTCATCTCTGGTTGGGTTCACTCCTCTCTGGTTTTTCTCATGACTGTGCCTGCTAGGTTGGCTTATTCCCACGTCTGGGTTTTCTGGTTTCGACTGGATTCCTTCACCTCTCTTCCATCCGGGTTTATCTCTCACGGGTTTGAGTGGACTCCCTCAAACTAGTCTCTTCTTTTGCAAAGGCCGGGCTTTGGCTTTGACTGGACTCCTTCATGTTTATATTATTGATGGTTCTCTCTCCTCTTGGTTCCCTCTTATCTGGTTTTCCCATGACTAGGTTCTCTGGTTTTGACTGGATTCCCTCACTTCTCAAACTAGGCTCTCTTTTTGCAAAAACCAGGCTTTGGCTTTTGACTGGGCTCTCTCTACTGGACACCTTCTTTGCAAAGACCGGGCTTTGGCTTTCGACTGGACTCCCCTCAAGTTCTGGGTTGGATGCACTTCATGGTCTGGTTATCTCTCATACTCTCGGTCGGGTGGTTCGGTATTTCTGGTTCCCTCATCGCCTCACAGGTTATCTCATGGTTGAATCATCTGGACACCTCATTTTCTCAGGGTTGCAAAGACTGGGTTTTTGACTGGTTTCTTCCACCTCACGGGTTTTGGGCTGGATGTGTCTTGGTCCTCTCATCTCTCAGTGAAGGATAATGGGGGTCCTCTCATGGTCTGGGTATCTTAGGTGTTGGGTTAGGTATACCTGTATTTCTGGGTCATCACAGGTCGGATGAGTCTGTTTTTCTGGGTTCCTTATGGTCTCACAGGTTTGGAAAAGCTGTCTTACGGTTGTCTGGATCCCATGCCCCTACATTGTTTGAGAAAGAAGGAGGCATCGTGCCCCTTGAGACATACAAGCCGGAGATGGGGTATGATGCCCCCAGTATCTCATCATGGTTTTAGAGGATGGGGTTTGGTATGCCCCTAGTTTAGAATCATCTCGGGTGTCCCAACCCGTGATTAATCAGGCAATCTACCTCTTTTCTTATCCTCGTCAGATAAATGGGCCCGCATGCCCCTAGAAATAAATCAAAGTGGGCGTAGCATGCCCCTTGCCTCTTTTCCACAAAAATTGGGCCTTACAACTCTTTGAGAATGCCCGACATCAATCATTAACATGAAAATCTGGGGCCCGCCGTGCTTTTAGGTATATCTATCATTTTCAACTTAGGGCACGTCATACATATTGACTCTAGATCAAGTTATCTCATCGGGACATTCCATGCCCGTCATTACAAATGAATCTCATAACATGGGCATAGCCTATCCCGTTTCATCAATATAGGGAGGTTGAACCAACAAATGGAGGTAGCATGCCCCCGATTTTTCTAGAAATCATCTCTGGCCTTTCATGTCCATAACCATTGATCGAGTTTTATGGTGTGGGCACCCTAGGACCGCCTCAAATTTGAACTCAAAAAATTGGGCCTTACAACTCATTGAGAATTCCCAAAGCAAAACTTTCTGCAAATGATTTGGGGAATATGCTGTATTATTATATGTTGATTCCAAAAATCATTAGTTCAAAAGTCATCTCGGGGCACCTTATGCCCACAGTCACAAATCAACTTCATGGTATATGGCATGGTTCACCCTTGGTCTGTAAATCCATTTTTTGACTCAAGCTTAGCAAAGATTGGGGCGTGACATGCCCCTTGAAAAACGACATGTCCTTTTGACTTAATAAGATCACCGAAAACCGAGGCACGACATGCCCTTTTTGCACGAGAAGATCTACTCAATAAAAATAATCAAAATCCCAGGCATAACATCCCCTTATGTAGGTAAACTCGACGATTCAACAAGTCAAAAATCAGTGTAAAATTATTTTGACCAAAAACCGGGGTATGACGTGCCCCTATAGTCTACAGGTGATCATGGAGTGTACATCTCGGGGTGTGGACATGGCAAGCCCATCAATCCATAAACAATGTCATCTAAAGATTCGGGCAGACCATGTCCCTTCAGTCATCAACCCCAGGAAATGTAAGTCTACAACAAGTGATAAATTCATGATGTTGTCACTTTTATTGATCATTTACCCTCATCCAAGTCTACCTTATCGAGGAATATATGTTTGTGATGCATGAGTATGTCTGCAATGTATTTATCCCTTCAGTGTATGGGGATGCCCCTAGTTCCTATGTGTTTGTTGGTGTGCCAATGCTTGTTTTTAGATGTAAGTGCCCCCTATTTCTACAATGACGTGTTTGCCTCTCGAATGTAAGAGCCATCTTCTTCTCTATGGATGTATGTGCCTATGACATGCTTTTCTTCATGTATGGATGCAAGTGCCCCTAATATGATGCACGAATTTTAAAAATCATTTGAGCTAAGGTGAAGTCCAATAATCTTGAAAATGCGTGCTTATTCCATCGAAAATGCTATCTTCATTTAAGAGTTATTGGAGGATTCTCAAACGTGATGTAAAGGATTTCCGACGTGTAGTGTTTTGTCTTTTCAGGGAGTGATGTAACAATACCTTGGTTCGGATGGTGGTGGCGTAGTAATGTCATCTTCAACCGGCTTGCTTTCGAAGGATAATCTGGTGAAAACACTTCCTCGCTTTACATCCTTGGTTGGTTCACTTGATTTTTTGCACTCATCCTCTTTCTCTTGGGGACATTGCATGACCTCTCCTCCTTCCAAATTACAAGCTTCCTTTGAACACTCTCCTTTAATGCAAGGCTTCTTTTTACCTCGTCCCTTCTTGCTTTCTGGTGTACCCATCTTCTGCTTCAGATCCCCAATTCTCGGTGCATTTTCTTCAAGTGGTGATATGGTCTTGTCATCAGAATTTGGAGAGACTGCCGTCCGATGCAAAGTATCCTTTTGTGTTTCGTCTATGGTCCTTTCTTCCAATTCCTTGCACTGAACGTCTCTCTTTTCAAATGGTGGTATTTCCCTTTCTTCCTCCACTTGCACAGCTTCTTCGGTGCACCTAATATTAGGCATCTTGATGTCTCGTTCTTCTTGGCCCTCAAATGAGGCCATCTTTCGTTTCAAATCTTCAATCATCTCATCTACCTTCCGCATTTTTCGCTCATACTCTTCAAAACATAGGGATCCTTTCTTCATTGGCTTCTTGGTATGCCTACCCTTGATGTATGATTTTGTGTCATCCTGCTTCTTTGTCCTAATCACAGAGCCTTTTCGGTTAGTGTTCTTGAGTACATTTTTCAAGGGTTGAACCTTGGCGGTTGATAAGAATTCCATATTGCCGAACCCCCTAGCTCCTTGTCCGCTAGCTTTGGGCATGTTCACGATCCCTCTTAGTGTCCTCGCCATCTCATTCCAGCTAAAGTACATGTCACCCATGGTTTCCTTGGGAATCTAACTTCACAAAAATAAGACTTAGTGGGCATCGAGAATCCTAAATGCAAGCTTGATTTTGTGTTTGAAAATGGTGGGAATGTGTGATGGAATACCTTTGCAAAACATTTTTCTCTTTCTCCCAAAATACATATTTTATGAAGACTCAGGTTCAAAAGGGTTGAAAATTGAAAAAATGAGACATCTTAGCTCGAATCCGTTTTTGTGCTTTAAAAAACATGAAATGCAATGCCAAGTGGATGCAAATGTGAATTTCCTAAGACAAGGTAGACCGACTGAACATATATGTCAACTGGGAAACAACACCAAAAATCTAACATCGGCTTAAATATGTATACTTACATCCCTAGAGTTAGTTTACCAGGCTCATCAATTCACACTATGCAATATAGCACCCTACGCAGAGTTAGCACTATTTACACATATTCGAATCCACAACAATAATCACACAAAAATGCACGTACCACTTATTGATTCGTCATGCATGGGATGGTCATGGTATGCAGCTGGTTGGGGGCCAAAAGATTGCCACTAGAGAATAAGTTGACCTACTCACATATGATAATGGATATCGCATGAGGTCCAAGGCCAGTTAATCCCCATCATTGCTAAGCATCGAGAAATGGGTTCACTCAAGCCGCCATCGCTTAAAGAAAGCATGTGGTGGACTCGGATTCCCTCGCCTTCTTACGGTAGAGGCTCACATCAATCATCATGAATGCAAGGCACTTATGATGACACATAAAAAGGCACACAAATCCCAACTATTGCACAAGAATTTTTGAACCCACTACTTCCCCAGTGGAGTCGCCAACTGTGAGAACCCGACCCAAAATCATTTGGGCCTTCTCACCTATTCCTTTCACCTTCTTCCTCGGGTCAATCCTATGTTAATGGAGTCGCCACCTAAGTTTTATTAGGGACAGAACTTAGGAAAAACCCTTAAATGACTTATTAGGGACAAAACTTAGGAAAAACCCTTAAATGACTCCTTAGGCAACCGGTCATGGCAAACCAAAGACATGGGATCAGGAGTTCGTCACGGATGGGAAGCTGTTAGGCACCCATCCGTGTTGGGTCGAAACCTTGTGCAATTGAAGAGAAAAGTGTGCCTTGTGCAAGTGTGCAGAAGTGTGGAAAACAAAGAATGGGGGGAGAAAAAGACTTGCCTTGCATCCCGTTGTGAAACCGAGACTACCTACGTACCCGAGTGATCGGGGTCAAAGCCACGTGCTTCTAAACATGGCACACAAAGGCCACTTACATCAACAAAAGAGACATCATATAATCAGTCAGAATCAATCAATAAAAGTTTAGTATTACCTCGGGTAGCCCTCCTCTAGCTCATTGCAATGGGTTGAGTTCTACACCCACCTTCTTGCCACTTCTTGGTTCTATAGTTGTTCTTGATTCCTCTTTTCTGGACTACTGTTGATGCTCCCCACGAAATTTCTCCAGAGTTTCTGCCTTAGAAAATATTTCCAAGCTTGGAGAAGTGGAGTTTCTCCAAGCAACAAGAGCTTATGGGTGTGTATGTGTAGAATATTGTGTGTCCTTTGAAATGTGTGTGAGGGGTCCTATTTATAGTGTTCTAGGAACCCTAGGGGCGTGGATCTACTTAATGGTGAAGATTATGCCCGAAAATCTAGTCCAAAACCACGTAGGATCGAAAAAGGAACAAAAATCGGGAGAATCGGAGATTCTGGGGACCTATCACCGCCATGGCCGGCGGTCATCACATGGATGGTTGCCAGGCCCAGCGGTCATGCAAGGATGACCGCCGGCACCTGGCGGTCATCACGACATGACCCCCGGTCACGCGGCATTTCCCCTGTTCTTTCGTTTATTGATCCCCTATCCCCCTATTTCAGCTCCGATTTGATCCTACCGCGTAAACAACCCCCAATCAACCCAAAATCACTCAATTACTTGATTAGCACTCCCCTAAATCATTCCGTAATTGATTGATTACACATTAACACCCATTTAAGCCCAAAATCATACCAAAAACACAAAATCTAATTAAATGATGACTTATGCGGAAAATCAGAGCCAAAATTAACCTGTAAGAAATGTGTTAATCGGCTGGATAAACTCTGGAAAAATATTTAACTTAGACCCTTAAATCCATTTCTAACCCAAGAATAAATCATCTCAATATAATTGGGTAAGATACAAATAAAAGGCCCAAGCAATATTTTAATGCAAACAAACCTTATTATATGTCTTATCCTAAGGTTAAATCATCTCATTAATCCTAGGATTTAAGTGCATAAAGGTTTAGGTCATTAATTCTACTAAATTAAATTCATATTACGCTTCAACCATGGACCAAATCTTCTCATTGATCCTAAGTCTACACATGTACGAAATCTAATTTAATAAAATTTTCGTGTGCCAAATTTGGGTGTTCAGAACAGGTTAATCGGGTTGTTGTTTGGATCATGATTTTTTTTACATTATAGAATTGTTTAGAATTAGATTTTGTATTAGAATTAAAAATTTTAAATTAATTATTAATATTTTTTAATATGTAACTTGAAAAAAAAAATATTTGTTAATCTTTTGATATTCTCAATTTTATAGTTATTTATCAAAATTATTTCTTTTGTAGTCTTTGTTTTTGTTGGTAGTTATCATTGACTGTTCTACTTTTTTTCTTATTTCTTTCTTTATTTTCATATGGTTTCTTATTTGTTGCTGTGTGATAGATCGTCTCAATTAGGTAAGAGTAATGTTAATACTTGGTAGGAATATTTGTGTATAAATGCTTAATTATAATATAAAAACTACATGTCATTCATTATTATGCGACATGTTGCTCCAACAAAATAGAAATAAAACATTATTATTATTATTATTATTATTATTATTATTATTATTATTATTATTATTATTATTATTATTATTATTATTATTATTATTATTATTATTATTATTATTATTGTTGTTGTTGTTGTTGTTGTTGTTATTATTATTATCTCGGAGGAATATTCTTCAGCTTAATTTAAACTATGTAAAACTACATGTCATTGATTATTGTGTAACATGTCGTCCTAATAGAATGAGCAAAAAGAATAAATCAATTAATGAAGAGTAATAAGGTCAATAATAATTAATGAAAGGTAACTGGGTCGATTTGTCGGCTTTTCTGGTGTTGGTGCTTTTATATATACTAGTTTCTGTGCATGTGCGATGCACAAGATATAGTAATATATAGTATCAATAATTTTTTTACAGTCACTACTAATAAAACTAATATGAAATTATACAAAACAATTGTTAGACAATTTATTTATGAATAAATTGAGTAATAAGACATAGTGAAATAATAACAATTCTTCCCTAAATTATATTTAAATTATTTATTTATCATGAGGCAGAGACGCTGGATTGAGCTTCTGAAGGATTATGATTGTACTATCGAGTACCATCCAGGCAAGGCCAATGTTGTTGCAGTTGCATTGAGCCGGAAGAGAGTGGCTTCTGCGGATGATGACTCAGTTTCATATGCTTTGCCTTCCTTGGTGGAGCTGAGGTCGTTGGATGCACAGTTGGAGGTGGATGTTACTGGGGCGTTGTTAGCCAGTTTGAGCTTCCGGCCGACCTTGCGGGATAAGATCATGGAGTTGCAGTATGGTGATCCTCATTTAGAAGAGTTGCGGGATAAGGCTCTTGGTGGAAAGAGTTTTAGTATCTATGTTCGGGAGGATGGTGCTTTGATGACTGGTGATCGGTTGTGTGTTCCAGATGTCGATGATTTGAGGAGATGGATCATGGATGAAGCGGATAATGCGCCATATGCTATGCATCCGGGTAGCACCAAAATGTACCAAAACTTGAAGAGTCATTATTGGTGGCCCGGGATGAAGAAGGATGTTGCGGAGTTTGTGGCTCGTTGTATGACTTGTCAGCAGGTGAAAGCCAAGCATCAGGCTTGTGATACCCCAGGTACACCCTAGAATATAGAGAAGTACTTACATGATGAGATCCGGATGTAGCTTGGCCTTCCGAGAAGTTCGAGTAGGTTGGATTGGGTATTCGGGAGAAAGTGGATAATGTTAATAGTGTTGGTGTGCATATTAGTATGGTTTTAGGCTCGGTAACATGTGCTGGTGTCGGATTGAGAGTAATGGTGAGCATAGGCTTGGCCTAGAGCACTCAAATGGGTTCGTAGTGATCCGATGGCACGGGTTGGCCTAGCTTTGTGTCCCGAGTGCTCGATTCATCTTATCGGTCAATAAATGGTGGGAAACATTAGGAATGTGATTATTTGGTGTAATAGATTCATTAGAGGCACGATTTTCCAGGGGGATTATTGGTTGGCTCGATTTGGTGCGAAATAGTGCACAACCGGGGCAATGGTGTGCCCGTTGGTGCACAATTGGGCTCGATGAGGGTAAATATGTAATTGGCCAAACCGACCAATCAGAATGAGACGTGTGGCTCGGGAATAAGCTGCTGGTGGTTTTGGTGTGCAAGCTAGTAGGTTGAGTGTCATGGTTCAATTGGTAGGAAAACAAGCACGAGGTTACACGTGCTTGTGCAGATGGCAGCACTTAGGCAAGAGGTGGCAAGTGGGAGCTTACTCCCCTACTTGCCTATGCTTTAAGGGGGTGAAGCAGGCACCTTTTAATCATTTGTTCCAGATGAAATTCGTGATAGGTGTGAGAGAGAGAGGGAGAGAGAGAAGGAGAGATAAGAGGGGAGAGGAGAAGTGAGCCTAGGGGTTCTGCTCTCGGCCAGACAGACCCCTGGCCACTAAACTGAAGATTCCGGCCAAACCACCGGTTAGAATTGGACAAAACCAAATCTCAGAGTTAGCTATCTTCGATAGATTTAGTTGAGAAGTGGTTTGGTGGATTTTGGAGCTGAACTGAGAGAGTTATGCGCTCTCCAAGTTCACTGTTCTGCAGCAGACCTGCTGCCCGAAACGATGTAGGAGCCATAACCGGAGTTAGATAGCTTGGAATTGGGTGTTCTCAGTGGCTACGGAATGCTAAGAGGCAGGGCTACAACTTTGATGTTGATTCCCGAGGTCGGTTCTGCCTCTAGGTGCGTGTTCAACCTCGGTGAAGCTTCTACTGGTGCAGGGCATATCCTACCCGAGTTGCTGTAAGGATGATTTGTGTGAATGAATTATGGTTTATATTATTTGTTGCTATGCTTGTGTTGTGATGTATACTTATGTGTGTGTTACAGGGCAGTATGAACCCTAGATGCCCAAGGGTTCCAAAGTGAAGGCATGAATAGCCTTGATGAGCCTAATGGCTTGGTTGATGTTTCTAATGGTTTGGTAAGTGGGGTTGCATGCTTATGATGGTTAATGGTGCTCGTTTGTTGGTTGATGACCCAATGTGCTCAGTGGTGGCACCTATGGTGCAAGATTGTGGTTATGCCTTGGCTTATAAGACGAGCCCAGTGGTCGGGCTGTGCATTTCATGCATATCATGTGCATCATGGCATTTACATAAGATTGTGGTTAATGATGATGATTGAGGGACCATGCAGTACCACATGGCTGCTTGGTCAATATAAGAAGATGGTGGTGTTGTGCTAGGTGCTGTGTGTGGTTGTGGTAGCCAATCGGTTATGTCTCGTACGTGGGGCTGTGGGCTAAGGAGTAACATTGTTGGCAAGGCTACGGGACCATGCAGGTAGGTTTAGTACAACTTCACAATAGCTTACCAGTGGGCTGATCACGGTGGCATGTGGGGAGTGCGTTTGGATGTTATTTTCCACTTGTGTTGGTATCATTGCTATTGCTTGTATGTCACTCTACTTATTGAGTTTACACTCACCCCCCCCCCCCCCCCCATTTCCTCCCCTTGTCTTGCAGGTGCGAGTTTGAGGGTACGGGTTATAGGTCGATGGGTTTAGCCAAGTCGGTCTCCATTTATTATTTTATTGTGTACATTTGTATGAGGAGGTTATGTTAATGTATAAAATGTGTTAGTGCCCCTTGTAGCAAGAGCTTTATGACATTAGTGAAGTTGTGTTTATAAGTGAGTTTGATTCTTNGGTTATGTTAATGTATAAAATGTGTTAGTGCCCCTTGTAGCAAGAGCTTTATGACATTAGTGAAGTTGTGTTTATAAGTGAGTTTGATTCTTTTATTTGTACATAGTTGCCTTTGTGTTTGTCGGTTGTTGCTTCCTTTTACGCTGCGCACTTCTTGGTTGGTAACCCGCCGAGCAGAGGCAACGGGGTTTTGGTTGAGGTGGAGAAAGGCCTTTGGGTGCCTTGTGGCAGATGGTGGGTGCGCAAGGTACCTGGCCGGTCGCACTTAGCGGGGGCGTGTCAGAATTGGTAGCGGAGCATGTTTATGCAGGATGTGTTTGATGTCTAGACAATTTGCTACCGAAACATGCGAGAGTTTTTGTAGTGGAGCATGATTTTTCTGAAAGTGTGCGTCATGTCAGGTCAAATGTGCTGGTTATGGTAACGGAGTATCTTTTTGAAAAGGTTAGGTGTCCATGTTAGTTGGGTGTGAAAGAAGTGGCATCGAGGTATGGTTAAGTAATTTTGCTAGAGGGGCATAGGTTGTTGAGTCTTGTGGCTAGTACCCATCGATTTAGAGGTTCGGGTTTGGTGAGTGGCGTTGGTTTTATTTATGTGCTATATATGTGTTACATGTTGTGTTTTGACGTTTGCTTGATGTGTAGCTCGGGAAACTCATGGACAGTTTCATTGGCTCGGAATAGTTGAGAATAAGGAACTAAAGGAAGTAAATAGATAGTTTTGTGGATTTAACGGAGTGTAAGTGGTGGTGAATAAGCTTAATGATGGATTGGGATGGTTTCTGTGGAAGTAGAATTGAGGTACGAGAAAACAAGTTTATGAGAGGATGTGTGAGTATAAATGGGTGACATTGTAGTTTGCGAGTTGTAGCTCGGTATTAGTAAGGAAACGGCAGTAGATAGTGTTGTGGAACCTAAAGCGGAGTAAGGTATAAAGGAATAGGTTGCGATTGTTGGTTTATAGTTTGTAATTGGGCTTTTAAGTTCCTTAAATAGTAGTGGATGAGATGATGGTTTATGAATGTTCCAATCAGTTAGCATATATTAGAGTAAAGACAACACCCTAGAGATATTACTGATAGTTGGAGTTAGGTTGTAGAATGCTAAATTATGATGAAGTATGTTGATGGATTTGGGAGTGATTGTGAAGTATTACATACTTTTGGGAGTCATAACTTTAATATGGAAGGAAGTTCCAATTATCTAGGGGAATGGTAAGAAGTTGAAGCATAAACGGAGTGACGCAGCGAAAGCATCATCGGCCTGTTTGTATGTGATTTGTCTGTGAGGGATATTTTGGCGACTCAGTTGGTGCACTTGGTGTACCAACGCACGCATTAGTTTGCATAGTGCGAGAGTAGTGCATTTAGTGGTCTAGTTGGAGCAATTGATTGGTTGACAGATTAGAGTGCTAGTGCACACATGAATGTGCGACTAGTGAGTTTGGTGGTTCGGTTACTGGTAATTGGCCTTGTTGGCCAAATGGCATAGTAGTGTTCAGGTAGTGCAACATAGTGGAGTGAATAAGAAGTAGAAGCTATTAGGTTGAGAGAATGAGTATATGGATTGTAGTAGCTTATTGAGTGATGTATCATGTGGAGAACTTAAGTGGAGACTTATATGGTTACATTTGGACGGCTAACGGTACATTGTAAAGTTTTGTTCACTTAGACAATGTGGCCACAACTTATAACGTTTTTGCAATTATTGTTTTGGAAAATATTTTTAAAGGCAAAAAATAAGCAAGTTTGGCATAAGTACCGTATAGCTTATCCATTTGTACCGTGGTAAGAAGTGATAGATAGTTGAGAGAACTAGAATATATAAGATTCCGATTGAGTTGTCGAGGTAAGTGAAACGGATTATAATGAGATGTGACCATGAGAGAGTATTGGATGTATATAGACAAAATGAACATGTCATTTGAGGTTTCTAAGTGAGGAGTTGAGGTTGAAGGCTATGAATTTTGAGGTAAACAGGTTGAAGAAATATTAGACTGAGTTATCACTTGAGTACCAGGATTGAGATATAGTGGGAGGAATACGGAGTAATAGAATAGCAAATGAGATTGTTTAGCAAGATGATCGGGAGTTACATAAAAAGAATGATGTTGTCTTTGAGGTTAGGGTAACACCTGAATTTCGAGGACGAAATTCCTTGAAGGAGGAGATGATGTGATACCCCAGGTACACCCTAGAATATAGAGAAGTACTTACATGATGAGATCCGGATGTAGCTTGGCCTTCCGAGATGTTCGAGTAGGTTGGATTGGGTATTCGGGAGAAAGTGGATAATGTTAATAGTCTTGGTGTGCATATTAGTATGGGTTTAGGCTCGATAACTTGTGCTGGTGTCGGATTGAGAGTAATTGTGAGCATAGGCTTGGCCTAGAGCACTCAAGTGGGTTCGTAGTGATCCGATGGCACGGGTTGGCCTAGCTTGGTGTCCCGAGTGCTCGATTCATCTTATCGGTCAATAAATGGTGGGAAACATTAGGAATGTGATTATTTGGTGTAATAGATTCATTAGAGGCACGATTTTCCAGGGTGATTATTGGTTGGCTCGATTTGGTGCGAAATAGTGCACAACCGGGGCAATGATGTGCCCGTCGGTGCACAATTGGGCTCGATGAGGGTAAATATGTAATTGGCCAAACCGACCAATCAGAATGAGACGTGTGGCTCGGGAATAAGCTGCTGGTGGTTTTGGTGTGCAAGCTAGTAGGTTGAGTGTCATGGTTCAATTGGTAGGAAAACAAGCACGAGGTGGCACGTGCTTGTGCAAGTGGCAGCACTTAGGCAAGAGGTGGAAAGTGGGAGCTTACCCACCTACTTGCCTATGCTTTAAGGGGGTGAAGCAGGAACCACTTAATCATTTGTTCCAGATGAAATTCTTGATAGGTGTGAGAGAGAGAGGGAGAGAGAGAAGGAGAGAAAAGAGGGGAGAGGAGAAGTGAGCCTAGGGGTTCAGCTCTCGGCCAGACAGACCCCTGGCCACTAAATTGAAGATTTCGGGCAAACCACCAGTTAGAATTGGGTGAAACCAAATCCCAGAGTTAGCTAACTTCTATAGATTTATTTTAGAAGTGTTTTGGTGGATTTTGGAGCTGAACTGAGAGAGTTATGCGCTCTCCAAGTTCATTGTTCTGCAGCAGCTAGACCCCAAAATGATTTAGGAGCCATAACTGGAGTTAGATAGCTTGGAATTGGGTGTTATCAGTGGCTATGGAACGCTAAGAGGCAGGGCTACAACTTTGATGTTGATGCCCAAGGTCGGTTCTGCCTCTAGGTGCATGTTCAACCTCGGTGAAGCTTCTGCTAGTGCAGGGCAGATCCTACCCTAGTTGCTGTAAGGATGATTTGTATGAATGAATTGTGGTTTATATTATATGTTGCTATGCTTGTGTTCTGATGTATACTTATGTATGTATTACAGGGCAGTATGAAACCTAGATGCCCAAGGGTTCCAAAGTGAAGACATGAATAGCCTTGATGTGCCTAATGGCTTGGTTGATGTGTCTAATGGTTTGGTAAGTGGGGTTGCATGCTCATGATGGTTAATGGTGCTCATTTGTTGGTTGATGACCCAATGTGCTCAATGGTGGCACCTATGGTGCAAGATTGTGGTTATGCCTTGGCTTATAAGACGAGCCCAGTGGCCGGGCTGTGCATTTCATGCATATCATGTGCATCATGGCATTTACAAAAGATTGTGGTTATTGATGAGGACTGAGGGACCATGCAGTACCACATGGCTGCTTGGTCAATATGAGATGATGGTGGTGTTGTGCTAGGCGCCGTGTGTGGTTGTGGTCGCCAATCAGTTATGCCTCGTACGTGGGGCTGTGGGCTAAGGAGTAACATTGTTGGCAAGGCTACCGGACCATGCAGGTAGTCTTAGTACAACTTCACAATAGCTTACCCGTGGGCTGATCACGGTGGCATGTGGGAAGAGCGTTTGGATGTTATTTTTCCACTTGTGTTTGGTATCATTGCTATTGCATGTATGTCACTCTACTAACTGAGTTTGTACTCACACACCCCCCTCCCCCCCCCCCCATTCCTCCCCTTGTCTTACAGGTGCGAGTTTGAGGGCACGGGTTATAGGTCGATGGGTATAGCCGAGTCGGTCTCCATTTATTATTTTATTGTGTACATTTATATGAGGAGGTTATGTTAATGTATAAAATGTGTTAGTACCCCTTGTAGCAAGAGCTTTATGACATTAGTGAAGTTGTGTTTATAAGTGAGTTTGATTCTTTTATTTGTACATAGTTGCCTTTGTGTTTGTCGGTTGTTGCTTCCTTTTACGCTGCGCACTTCTTGGTTGGTAACCCGCTGAGCAGAGGTAACGGGGTTTTGGTTGAGGTGGAGAAAGGCCTTTGGGTTCCTTGTGGCACATGGTGGGTGCGCAAGGTACCTGGCCGGTTGCGCTTAGCGGGGGCGTGACAAGGCTCGTGCCGGTAAGTTGAGATCTTTGACTATTCCGCAGTGGAAGTGGGAGCATATCACTATGGACTTTGTGATCGGGTTACCGAGGACCCGGGGTCGACATGATGCCATCTGGGTCATTGTTGATAGGTTGACCAAGTCAGCTCATTTCCTACCGATTCAGCAGACGGATACAATGGATAAGCTGGCGAGGTTATATGTTTCGGGTATTGTCCGTCTACATGGAGTTCCACTATCCATTATGTCGGACAGGGATCCGAGGTTTACTTCCCACTTCTGGAAGAGCTTACAGTCAGCTTTGGGTACTAAGCTGAATTTCAGTACTGCATTCCATCCGCAGACCGATGGGCAGTCGGAGAGGACTATACAAACACTGGAGGATATGCTTAGAGCATGTGTGCTCAATTTTAGTGGTTCTTGGGATGAGACATTACCGTTAGTTGAGTTTGCTTACAACAACGGGTATAACTCTTGTATCGGTATGGTGCCTTATGAGGCTTTGTATGGGCGGAAGCGTCGTAGTCCGATCTGTTGGGATGAGGAAGGTCTGAGACAGGTGGTTGGTCCAGACCTAGTCCAGGAGACTGTTGATCAAATCGAGGTGGTTAAGCAGTGCATGAGAGCTGCTCAGGACCGGCAAAAGAGTTTTGCCGATAAGCATCGTTGGGAGATGGAGTACAATGTAGGTGACAGAGTTTTCCTCCGTGTTGCTCCCTGGGGAGGTGTTATCTGGTTTGGGAGGAAGGGCAAGTTGAGCCCTCGTTATATTGGTCCTTATGAGATCATGGAGCAGATTGGTCCGCTGGCCTACAAGTTGGCTTTACCAGAGGAGCTGTCGCGCATTCATGATGTATTCCATGTTTCGATGCTGAGGCATTATCGGTCTGATCCTAGTCATGTTGTATCCCCGACAGAGGTGGAGGTTTCTGAGGATTTGACCTATGTTGAGGAGCCGGTGGAGATTTTGGCTCAGGAGGTGCGGCAGTTGAGGAGTCGTACCATTCCTATAGTTCAGGTCAGATGGAGCCGTCATTCCCCGAATGAGGCTACTTGGGAGGTTGAGTCCCATATGAGAGAGCAGTATCCACATCTATTCTGATTTTCATATCTTGTAATTTCGAGGACGAAATTTTCTTAAGTGGGGTAGAATTGTAACGCCCTAGATTTTCATAAATTAACTTACGGAAATTTTTGGAATTTTATTCCAATTTTATCCTTGAGGTATTTTCGAGTTTTAATCGTGGAAATAAATTATTTTTCTTTGGAAATGTCAATTTTAAGTTGGTATGGTTCTTAGTTCGGGTTCTGTGGAAAACGAATTCGAGATTGGGGTGAAACGCGAAGCTTATCGTTGTTTCAATCGAAACTACGTCGTATTGGAAAAAAAAAACAAACAAACAAACGGGTCAACAGGGCGGGTTGACCGCGCCCAGCCAAACGACGCGTCGTTCGGGCTGGCGGGTCAAACCCTAAAACCCCCCTCCCTCTTCTTTTCTTTTTCTTCTTTCTCTTCTTTCTCTTCCACGCCACCGACCCTCTCTCTCTCTCCCTCTCTCCTTTCTCTCTCCCCCACGGGACACTCTTCCCCGATTTGTGGCTTCAATCGGTGAATCCCTCTCTTCCTCTTCACCCTCCCTCACTCTCTTCGTCGACAACATATCACGTACCCTTCTTCTCCTCGCCGTTCGTCGCAGCTTCAATCGGTGGAGCACGCCGTCGCCGCCGCTGCAGTCGGGAGGGAAAAGGGCCACGAGCACGGGTGAGTTTTCTTGCTCCCTCTCCTCTTTTCTTTTCTCGAATTCGGGTTTTGTTTTCTGTGTTGATGGGCTCTTTGGTGTTGTGGGTGGCGGCTGGGCTCGTCATGGCGATGGCGGATTGTTGTGTTGTTTGTTGGTGTTTTGTTTGGCTTGTGGTTGGTATCCGATGGGGTGGATTCAACCGGATTGGGGTGGTTCTCGTGGTGATTGGCTCCGGGTAGTGCTGTACCGAGCACAGCTGTGAGTTTGGGTTCAAGTCTAGTGTCGACAGTGAGGACTTGTTTTCCGGTGAGTGTTCCTGCAGCCTTTCTTTCTTCCTCAATTTGTTTTGCTAACGGTTTTGTGATTATGACTGCTGATGGTCGTTGTGTTGTCGTAATGGTTGCGCCAGTGTTTGGCCCTGGTTTTGGTGTAGGCTTGAGGTTACTGCGGTTCAGCAGATTTTGTTTTGGACAGATTTGGTTACTGTACAAGTGTTTCGGTAAGGATCCTTTCTAATTCGTTTGATGCTTATGTGGGCTTGCGTTCTCTCGTTGAATCTGTGTTTGAGTGCTGTTTTGGTTGTGATCAGTTGTGACAGTGTGTTGTGGTCGATCTCCGGTGTTGTAAATTTTTTCGGTAAGGTCACCAGAATCCGGCGAGGCTCGGGAATTTTCCGGCGAGGGCTCGGGTTTTTGTTCCGCCATTTAACGGTATTACCTTGATGTGTAATTTGTTGTACATTCATGGCATGTATTAATTATTTTGAATGGGTTGTATTAAATGTATTTTTCATAGTAGAAACCGAGAGTTGGAAGTGAGTAGCTTGTGACCGGTTTGTCCGACGCGGGTAGAACCTTTAGGACGGTAACTCGGGCTCGGGTAAAACCCTTAAATGGAAATTATTCTAAATCGGGCCCAGGCCCGGTAATAAGATTTTTTGACTTAATTTGATGACCTTTGGACTTGGGTAACGGGCTTTAAGCCCAACTTCATAATGGGCTTTAGGCCTGGGATTCGGTTTTGGACTTAGATGGGCTATAGGCCCGTGAACTCGTTAAGGACAAAATGAATGGGCCTTAGGCCCGGGAATTATTTATGGACTTAGTTGGGCTTAAGCCCGGAGCACCTTAGGTTCCAATCTCTTTCGAGTTACCCTTTTGGGCTTGGACCCTGGAATTACATAACCGGGTAGATTGGGTCAAGTTCTATTCAGTTGAACATATAGATATCATGCATGCAGCGCGTATTGTAATTGTTTGTAATTTACTGTGTGTGCCGGTATTCAGGCACGAGTAATACCTCGGAAGCTGGAGGATCTGTCTTGGGGAAAGCTCCACAGGACAATCGACGTTGAGGTGACTTTATAAGTCTTTTTATGTTTGTATGCATGTGCTTCTGTTAGATTGGTCTGTTTGAGTTGCATGCCTTGTTTGCTAACATGCTGTGATCTGTATTGTGTGCCTATGTGTTTCTATTTGCCGGATGGGTATGATTTTAAATTGTTATGGAATGTAACATATGGAGTGATTTTGGGTGATCTGTGTGATGTACTGTGGGTTGGAAACCCGGATGTTTGATAGAGATAATAATTCACTCAACCCTGTTAAATCACAACTCTTGGCACACATGAATTTATAAGTATGCATAAGAATAATGTACAGTAGAAGATAGGCTACTGTGTGCTAATGACCGGTTGGATCGAGCGGGAAGTGATACCCCTCGGGTTTGCATGCGGGATAGCATGGTATATGCGGTTTTAGCATATGGGTCTGTGATGACTAGTTCTACCTCTCCCTTTCTACCTCCCTCTTTCTCTCTCTCTCTCTCTCTCTCTCTCTCTCTCTCTCTATGGATATGTTTGGGCTTCATGCCTGGTTAAATTGGGCTTAGGCCTGGTTGTCTCATGAGACGGGACCGACCTCGACGCACACAGTAGGGGGCCCTGAATAATAAATATAATAATAAAAACTCAACACACAAACAGATATAAACCATAATTGATTGCTTGTATGTTGATGGCATGTTAGTACCGGTTATTGTGTGTTTGCCTACTTGTGTTTGTTTCTCTACTTTCCTTTCGAACTTGCTTTGCGCACCTACATAACTAGATTTATACTGCTCACCGAGTAGGCGACTCACATAATCGCCACCGTTGTTTTTCAGACTCTTAGTTAGCGTGCAGTCTCTTTCTACCTTTCCAGAGTACGGACGTGGTTGTCCCAGCAGGTAGCTGTGCATCTTCTCCCGGTTGGATCCATAGAGCCGACTTGCATATCACTTTCTACTTTTGTTTTTATTTTATCTTTATCTTCCGCTGCATTGGATTTTGTTGAGATGTCATTTTGATTTTGATTACTTTATCGGCGGGTTGCCGGGATTTGTTACCTGATGATGTTTCGGCGGATTGCCGGGTTGACTTATGGCTTGATAAGCCGGTTTTCTCTTGTACTTTATGACATCTCGACTTATTAAGATTTCTTTTTCAGATAATGTTTTTGGTATTGGATTTCGTGTCCCGAGTTTCAGGGGCATTTTGGTAAATTCCTTTGATTAAGTATTTTATTTGTAAAATTGGGACACGGGTGTTTCAATTTTTTAATAATTTTTAACTAAATTCATAGTATTATATATATATATATAATATAATATAAATCACATTTTTTATAACCGGCTCCATAATTATTTATTTCTATGAGACATAATGTATTTTCAAAGCTCATATTCATTTTTGCGTTCATGCTTTCCTTTCCATTATTTTCTCTAATATAAATTTTTTTATTCTTACTTTCAGATTGATGTTAATTATTTTTCTTATTATATAGACTTGTATATTATTATTCATAGTTTACTAACTTTTTTGATATATTATAAGCAATGTTGGTGCCGGTCGGCACAAAATAAATATAAAAAATAAAATAAGCATGGAATATAATCTATACTATATTAAAAAAGAAACACCAAAACATAAAACAGAAAAAATATTGGTGTGGATCGATTGTTACTTGGAATATGATCTATACTGTGTTAAAAAAGAAGCATGAAAAAAAAAACATGTGCCAACAAAATTATATTAAGTTGTCGAAAACAAATACCTGAAGTTGTTGAAAAACAAAAATGAAATTGGTGCCAGTTGGTTCATTCGTTGTTGCTAATGTGTTGCTAGTAAGGGGAATTTGCCTAGAAGAAAAAATATTAGTGAGGAGGAATTGCAAAGCAAACATTATGATGGAGATAGATTTGAATCAAAACAAAAAGAGAAGAGAACGATTGGATATTGAACTAAATAAATTTTAATAACAGTTGGATTGTGAAATTTTTAAATTTGAAAACTAATGTTGCTAATTGTGAATGCCTGACCCAAAATTACTTGGCCTATTCACATTTCCTTTACACCTTCTTCATAACCATCATCCAACATCTTTGGAGTCGCCACCCAAATTTTATTAAGGGACAAAAACTTGGGAAAAACCCTTCATGTGACTCCATTTAGGCAACCGGATAACGAACCAAAGATGCTGGACCCGGGGATTCGTCATGGAAGGGAAGGTGTTAGGCACCCATCCATGTTGGGGCGAAACTTTGTGCAATTAGAGGATTTTGTATGCCTTGTGCAAGTGTGCAAGTGTGAGCACCAAAACACATAATAGCTGAATATTAACAAGAAAGGGGAGAAGAAGAACATTGGGCTTGAGTTTCCACCACTAGAAACCACCTACGTACCCCGGCGACAGGGTTCAAAGCCCATGTTGTTAGGACTAATGCTTTCCATGTTTCATTTCAGGGTTTTGATAATGACAAACTAACCAAAGCTCCATTCATGAATTCATTCCTTGAAGAAAAGCAAAAAGACATCAATCAATGAAGCACAAGTCTAAGACAAAGGAGTACAAGATTTGAAGCAACAAGGATGAAGATATATAGAAAGTTCATCTATAGGAAATCCTT